>MU159517.1:6276-91453 GCA_015888305.1 Antheraea pernyi | reverse complement strand
CGCACCCGCGGCCCTCTCCGCAGGGCCCGCGCCCGGGGGTCGCATGGGCTGCGGCGTGTGCGGCGTGTGTGGGGGTCGCAGCGCTGACGACGACCACGCCCGAATGCAGCGACCCGCAGCGGTCGAGCGACGCGACGGACGCGAGAGAGGGGCGCTCTGTGGCGGCCGGCGACGGAGCGTCCACGTCATTCTGGAACGATCCAACGCGCTCAGCTGGGCCGCCGCCCGCTACACACCGGACCGGACCGACGGACCAACGGGACGGGGAGGGAGGGACGGGACGGGGAGTGGGCCACCGTTACTCACTCGCTTAGTTAGGGCCGTGACATCACACAAGCCCTAGCTAAATGTCTCTTCGCTAATTTAATATCAAAGCGAATGTACCAATAATATTTTTACAAGTCTAAAATTAATATCCATGAATTCTACGAAATATCTCAGCTGTACAGCCCTGTGTATGGAGGTAGTTTCTCAGCAATCAATTTAAAAAAAGGCCCTTTTAATGCTGCAGATTGTTTTAATTCGTATTGTAAAAGAAACTGAATGAGAAGTAAAGACCGGAAAGAAGTAGCTCTTGGTCCAGGTTAGTTGGGTTGCCAACAATAGCATATAAAAATGTCTTTCTAATTTAGCGCAGTCCTGCATAAAATTTATCAGACCGAGAGAAAGATAAAAATATAATAGAAAACGTTCATAAGATATGATAATAATAGGAATACAAAGTTTGAATCTTAAAGGCATCGCTTAGAGTTTAGCTCTATAGTTGCAAAAAGGTCTGTAAAAAATTAATTATACAATAAGTTTACTTATCTAATGTGAACCCTTCACTTAATAGAATCACAAAAACTGCTATTATAAGTAAACCGAATGAATGGCACGTGATTGATCAATACAGATACAGAAGAAGAATATAGTGTAAGATAGGAATTTTATATAGGTGCAATTCTTACTTTGGGAGAGATTTAAAATCGGTGAGACTGAAGTAATTACCGCAAAGAAATCTACTACAGTTCTAGATAATTTTAAAGAATATTACCCGATAGCCCGGTATATATACCGCAAGAATCATATGGTGAACGGGTGGAAATGATATTTAAATTTGAGAGAGACTAACCCACTAAGGATCGACGAGCCAGAGGGCAAACTAATTATTGCGAATAAATCTACCCAAATTCAATACCTCTAACATTACATTTTAATGAGACATTCGGCTGTAGCTTGTGACGAATCACGTCGTTTTCAAAATCATGTGCTGATGGCTAATTACAAATAACTTAATGATATTCTATCGAAATAAAAAGGCGAAAGAAACAAAATATATTTCCAACTGAACATTTTACAAATACAATAATATAGTTCATTAAACTTTACTAATTTATTGATGAGTTATTATCTCTCTAAAGCAAATGGTGATGGTAAGCAGGTATGAATGAATAAATTATTTTTAAATGCTTCAATCAAACGATTTTCGATGTAAGATATATCGATATAATCGTTATGTTATAAATCGATGTTTATGATATATTTAAGCTAACGAAACCTAACAAAAGTATTAAAAAATTGATTATTTTGCAAATAAAGGACTTTGAAAATGTTAGCCTTGATTATATGAGAACATAACGGTCAACTGGTGCGTTCTGAACAATTAGCGAGATGTGGCAACACAAATGACGTCATGCAATAAATGTATCGTGTAATTTCTTACCGAAACCTTTAAGCCCATGGTAAGCAACTAAGCACAACACATAAAAAAAACTGCTTAAAGCCGATAAGTAATTTAGTTGTGTGGTCAATTTTAATTTATCCAAATAGAACATATATATGTATGTACAGAACAAATAAATATATAAATGTATATATAAATAATGAAAATAACTTCATGCAATGATATATAGGGTGATTTCGATGTACATAGAATACAAATAAAATATAGACTAGACAATAATTAAATAACAAGAAAATTAACAAAAATAACTTTATACTTATTTACAATACTATGTATATATAGCGACTAGTTGAGCATTTCTATACACACATACCATTTTATTTAGCTAACAAATAACCTAATATGATTACCTATGTTTAAGTAAATTCATAGAATAAATATCCTATTTTAGTAAAAACTTGTTAAATAAAATCATAGACCTATTTTAGGAGATATTTTACAGTTTTATAATTAATTTATATACATAAGAAATGTACAAATTTTAAATTTCTTTTCGTTATATCGTACGCCCTAGTATCATGTATAATATAATTATATAAATATTGTGTTATTATGAAAATAATTATTTGAAAAATATTAATCAACCAAAACCATATCATCAATTACGTTAGAAACTTAACTCAAAATAATGTTGTATAAAATTGGTGTAAGTTTTATAAAAAAAGTATTACTTTCTGATCACGTGATATTTAAAAAACCAATAATACTTCGATCACATTTAGATTCTCAATGTCTTGAAATAGATTTCAAGAATATTTCCGTACAGTATAAACTATATATTTATCCATGTCCATTCTATAGCCAATCTTTTCTCTTCTACTATATATAACATACAATAATTATTGTCATGCGATGTTCTAAAAATCTTTACATTGTCAATTGAAAGGGAAAAATATATAAAAATATTGTAAAAAAATAATTATTTCACGATATACTAAATCCATTTGAATATTGACAATAAAATCGAGAATAAAAACTGTAAATCTATTCGTTACTATTAACAATAAGTCACTATAGAATATTATAAAAATCTAGCATAAAACCGTAGCTACATAGTAATTATATACGTTTCTAGCTAGAAAAAACTTTTCGTCACTAATTTACTCGAAAGTTCTATTTTCTATGACATCTGTCAAATAACCACAAGTTATCTATGACACCTGTCAAACTACCAAACAAGTAGGAAATGTCTGACATCTGTCAAACATACAGACGTTCTCTATGACATCTGTCAAACTACCAAACAGGTAGAGCACTATACGAGAACTCGCCGGGGAATCGAAACGATACAGAGGGCGCTGCCTGCCCGTTCCGTTACACTACGCACTTACTGTGAGCGACGTGCTTACAACCCAAGTACGCTCGCCTCAGAGCGCTTGTCACTTTCCCCTGAAGGATCATTCACAATCGAATACTTTAATTAATCGTAAGTTTTCTGCATAAAACTTGGTCATTTACCAAATGCCTAATATGGTTAAGCTACCACCCTCGAGTTGAAAATCTACGGCCCAAACACCTGTATAGGTGTGTTCTGGCACCGGCACTTGAGAGCTAATCGTCAACACTTCACGTGTTACCATCATTGACAACATCGCCACTCATAATCAGGTTTAATTACGGTGAAATCCTAACCTATAACGATTTTTATTTTGAATACAGATTTAATTATGGATAAATTAAAATCGAATCAAGAAATATCGACCGTATTGAAAAATAAAACTAATTAGGTTAAATAAGTTATAATAATTTGAAAAATTCTGTACCAAACAAATCATTATACGCCTCACACTATGTTTAAACAAAAAAAACGGAAATTAACTTTGAAAGTTTGAAAGAATATAGATCATAGATCGATACATTTGAGAGGCTAATGAGAAGAATCGCTATTTTTTTAAAATTAAGTTTCATACTAATCAACAGTAGTTTCATATAGAATTCATAAAATAATGTTTCTGATTGAATTGTTATTTACAATTACAATATTGAAGTATTCTAAAATGATAATAAAACATGCTAAATTTAGATAAAATTTCTCACCACACTAATTCCGCTTTTGTCCTGTAATTCACATAACATTTGGTTGATTCGAATTGCCTAACTTTATAACTTATTGAAATATGGCAGTGATAAAATTGAAACATCTTGACATCCTATCTTATATATAAATATATACATATTAAAATAAAATAATAAATACAAATACAATGTCATCCGCGATCTATATAAAATATCTTTTTCAAACTCATTTCTTGTTTTGTTTAATTAACTTTTTTGGGACCCATCTTAATACTTACATGAATGTAAGTTATATATAACACAAATGGAAGTATTTGTCAGAATGTATACTAATCAATTTTATTTACACGAATGGACGGATATTAAATTTGGCATAGACATGCTCTGAAACCTGAAAAATTGCACTGAAGACCTGAAGTCTTCAATACCCTATTAAAGCCTCTATTTGAGGATGCAGTATTTCACACTAAGACAATCAACATCTTAGAAAATAATTTTTAAACAAACGTACCTGTAAAGGTAGCTTAGTGTCTGTTGGTAGAGTATATATAGAATTAACTGTATAGATAAAGAATATAAATCGCAGACAAGCTTTCGAAGGAGACATACAAGTACATATATACAATAAAATATAAATATAGTATATATATCACCAGAACCGATACATAGTGATGATGAGGGTGATGAAAGCTAAGAGCGCGTGCAGCCAGCGCTCGAGCGTACTCGAGAGGAGGCCGCGGGTGGTGGTTACCTTCAGCGGCACCGGCGGAACCTCCAGGTGGTACCCGATCTCGCACAGCTTCCGCAGCACATCCAGTCCTGGAATCCGTAAACACCACCATATATAATACACTAGCTTCTGCTCGCGACTTCTTCCGCGTGGAGTTACTACTTTGGGCTAACGCTAACAGGCAGCAAAAGCTCCCAAAAAGAAAAAAAAACCCAATTTTGAAATATTATTCTTTGGTGCTCCGTTCCTATTGCTCTTAGCGTGATGATATATAGCCTACAAGCCTTTCCCGAGAAATGAGCTTATCTAACACTGAAATATTCTTTTCAATAGGAATGTTTTTTCTTTTATGTCATAGGTGGCAAACGAACAGGTTGGTCACCTGCTGTTAAGTGATCACCACCGTTCATGGACACTAACAACACCAGAGGAGTCGCAAGTGCGTTGCCATCTTTCGGAGGGAAGGGTTAGGGGAGGGAAAGGGAGAGGAGATGGGAGGGGAGGTAGGTCTCCGGCGCTCTCACTGACCGAAAGAAACGCAACAATGCAAGCACTGTTACTTCACGTCGGTTTTCTATGAGAGCGTGGATTTCCCAAGATTAACGTGTTCAACCAAACAAACAAATTCTCCAGCTTTATATATTAGTATAGATTCGAATCGACCCTCACAACTTCCCACAACATTCCAATGACGACAAAATTCCGACTTATAAACTTACCAGCTAACCTAACTATAACAAGCTGATGTCCATCTCTGGAAATTATGTTATTGTTATGAGTACATTTATTTTAACTTGATTCATTGCAAGTTATCTATTTAGTTTTTACTACTACTGTGTGGTAGGACTCTGTTAGACAAACAAACTGCTCTTAAGTTATGATATATTATTGATGCACTGATCCACATTTCATTTTTAGTTCAATTCAGTTCACAACCAACTAATAAGTGACTCAACCTCTCAATTTGCTATCAACAACTAGAGGCTGACTATTCTAACAATTTACTGTAATATCCACCTTAAGCCAATGTCATCTCTTTCTTTAGGTAAGTTGTAAGATTATGTGGAGTGTGGATTACCTATAACAATATTTTAATATTTTTTTCACGTTCAAGCGTCGAGTCTATATTTAGAGTGGGCAAAAAGATTGATGTGGACTGTGGATTCTGTTATGTGTGTGTTTCACGTGTTGAGTTAGGTATAATAATATTGAAGTGGTGTATCTGTCTGACTGTGTGTGTGTGTGTGTGTCTGTCTTTATGTCTCTCTATCTGTCCGTGTGTTGCTGTCTGCGACTGTATCTGTGTGCGTGCGTCTGTTTGTGTGCTGCTGCTGTCTGTGCGCCAGCATGTGTGTGTATCTGTGTGTGTTGCTGGCTATTTGTGCGTGTCTGTCTGTCTGTCTGTGTGTGCATCTTTTTCTTTTACTGGGAGAATTTACGTCCCAGTCTTTGGGGCTCCTCTACCACGGCTAGGCAAAGACCTTTTATATCCAGACTTCTTTATTTCACTATTGTTTTGTGATTTACTGTTCATCATATATTACTGTTTACCTTTTCTAATTTCCTTTAACTCTTGCAGATTTTATAGTGTATTTTTATGTTGATTTTATTTACATTCTTTTGCTAATTTGTAGTGTTTTTAAATTTAACCGGTATGCTGTGTGTTCGTCTGTGTGTGTGTGTATGTGTGTGTGTTCGCTGCAGTCTGTTTGTGTGTCTGGCTGCATGAATTGCTGTCTGTGGATGCATCTGCTGTGTGGTTGTGTAGGTGTGTGTGTGTGTGTGTCGGGACGTGTGTGTGTGTGTGTGTGTGTGTGTGGATGGCTGTATGTGTGTGGATGGGTGTGTGTGGGTGTATGTGTTAGTGTCTGTACGTCGTGTCTGTGTGCGTTTCTGTCGGTGCCTGTGTGTCCGTGAGTACCTGCTTCCCTGTTGTGTTGGTATCGTGTCTCCCAGGCGTCGAAGAGCCGGTTGTAGTACCGCGGTCCGGTTAGGAAGGCGAGGTAGCGGTGCGTGTCGCGCGTGGGGAACACGCGCTGCATGTCGCTCGCCTGCGTGAGCTCGTCCTCCGCCTGCACGAGGTGACGCACGTCGTCCGGCGTCAGCGTCGACAGGATGTCACGCAGGTACTGACAACCACATCTCCGTTTTACTCACACTCACTCGCTCAGATACTGCAAATACTGGTCGTCCCATGTTGCAGACTCAGTGCAAGTCGAACATTTCGATTATTCACAATATTATTTATATATATACTATAATTTGTTTTACAATATTATTTATACATGTTTTATATGTATGTTACAGTGTACGTGCTGCTAAATTATGTAATATATAGTCATTTTTGTTTACTTGTACATCATATAAATATTATTTTTTTATGTGGAGGGAAAATCTATAATGGACTGTCAGGCCCCCGGAGGAGGGCCTGAGCTGAGTCGACCACCACCTGCGTGCTATGACACAGCTGCCGGTGCCTTTCGGTGACTTTAACCGACTAAAACTCCACGACAACCTACGCCACACTATAGGGGGTGTCACGGGGTGCGTGAGCAGGCTCCGCAACACCCTCCGGCGGCAGGCGTTTCCCACGCCACACCCGACTGAGGCAGCCCGGTTGCAAGACTGCCTCTCAGGCCGCCGAACCCGTGCAATGGGAGGTCAGGGCCCCCGCCTCTTTCCCCCTGAGTTCAGCCGGTAGCGGAGAGAAAACCCCTCCGCCGCCGCCCCCTTAATGATTTTTTATCGAGGTTTACTCCTCCTCCGCCTCAGCCACCCTGAAGTCCCCTCCGGCCTACGCTAGCCTAAACATCCCCCCTCCCCATCCCTCGCTCGTACTTGTACATCCTAATTTAACCCCCGATTATTCTCCATGGAACGTATCCATCCAAAGGTTGCCTGGAAGAGATTGCTATAGCATTAAGGCCGTACTAATCACATAATTTGAAATGCTTTATAGTGTATATGTATAATGGTGTACAGTAAATATCAATAACAATAAATAAATAACAATAAAACCAGAAACGATTTTTTAGCGGGATCTTAATCTGTCACGTAGTGGTTCTTATTCATAATCTTATATTATTTAACTCTATATTTTGTAATATCGGTTGCATTTAACATAATATAGTTCGGTTATTGTGGAAAAGTGAAGAAGATGGGAAATAATACCACGGAGCAGAGATTCTGAAATGCCATAAAAACTCCATGGAAAGTTCTAACAAGGGGACCAAAATCTTGTAATATACCAACTAGACAACGGTGGTAAATATCTAGAAGATTGATTTTTGAAACGCTTACCAGATCTCGATCCGCCATGTTTGTGTAGATTATATGTTTGTCTCTTTCTTCTTTGGATAGGTACACCGTGTATAATCTACCGTCGTATGGTAAACCACCCTGTAGGAAAACAACACACAATATTACATAACAGAACTAGGAGATTTATTGATATAGTTTTTTTTTTTTTTGCATCTATTTTTCTATAATAGTTTTCATATTTTGTATTTTTATAATGGTTTATTATATCTAATATTATATTATTATTACTATGAAGAATCTGAAGCCACGAATACTGAGAAAAAAATGGCAATATAGCAAGCAAACCATAATCTGGAAGAACTTCGTTTTTAACCGGAACGGAAAATATTTTAAGGTTAAAAAAAGATCCCTGATGTCTTAACTATATAATAATATAATATATGTGTGTAATCATACATACAGTGGTACAACAAAATAATCCATAATAAATAATCAAAATAATAATCAGTAGTGGTGGTAGAGCCACGCTGAAACTATTACTGGTTTCAGCATGAATGGGTCGGCTCGCCCGGGGTAGTACCACCCTCTCATAGAAAACCGACGTGAAGTAACAGTGCTTGCATTGTTGCGTTTCGTTCGGTCAGTGAGAGCGCCGGAGACCCATCTCCCCTCCCCTCTCCTCTCTCCTCTCCCTTTCCCTCCCCTAACCCTTTCCTCCGCAAGATGGCAACGCACTTGCGACTCCTCTGGCGTTGTTAGTGTGTATGGATGGTGGTGATCACTTAACAGCAGGTGACCCACCTATTCGTTTGCCACCTATGACATAAAAAAAAAAAAAAAATCCCAAGGAGGGTTGATGTCAGGCAGGCGGCCGATCGTAAAAATTAAGCCAAATCATATACCACAACATGACGAACGTGTTGCACCGACCCTACTTATGTGGGATAAGGGTAAGAAGAAGAAGAACTATATACAGTATAGTCATAATATAAACTAACCAACTTGTGAGGTTTTTCTTTAGTCAACAGTTCCAAGTTAGTCTTGAGCGGGACCTGGAACTGAGCTATGTTTAAGACGGTGGAGACGAGTGGACCTTTCACATGGATGTCTAGAGGTGAAGCGCTGTGCAGGCTCGGCGATATGTTCACCTAGAATACACTTTTTTTAATTTACAAATAACAAGTTATCTTAGCTTCTGACAACTTAACTTCTAGCTTGCCTTATCTTTGCTCTTGAACTACAAAGACATTGTTGCACATACACAGCGAATGTTCTTGAAATAGTCTGTCCCGAATTTTGTCGAATCTCTCGAATAATGACGTCAGCGTTTTCCGCCTCCTTTATGATGTGTCGAATTACCATGTGTCGTATTTAAATATAAATGTAATGTAAATTTAAATGTATGTAAAATAAATAGAAGAAATTTTCTAGCCGGTTGAGAACACAGTGTAAATCATGTGATAGTGACTCCTATATAATTTACCTCCAAGTAAAGTAAACTTTCCCTTTCTTATTTACCTCTAAAAGCCAAGGTTTCAGATCCTCATCCAATAGTACGTCTATGCCAAATAACTCGTAACAGTTGTATCGCGACGTCACGTTCGCTTTCGTCAGAGAACTGATACTCGCTTCTCCGGATATAATCGTTTTAATTACGAGGTCCTTCATCGACTCCCACAGTGCCTCAGTGTCTACGTTTTTCTCAGTCTTTAAATATTGGAATAATGTCTGTAGAGTCCTGTAATTAAAATAGATTTTTAATAAATCACTAAAGTTTTTTTTTTACTTTATTTTTGGCAACCAATCTTTTAAATTATTACTCCCATTGTCGAGTAGTTAATAATACTATTGGGCGCCCAGCGGTCGACATTCGACCATAGTTCATTGATTGTTTCATTTTGTTGATTGATTGGTTGATTGTTGAATGTAGAATGAAAAAGGGTAATTGGAACGTAAGAGTAAAATAATACATACAGTCGAGCATAGCAACCTCCTTCACAACCTTTTTTGAAGTCCTTTATTGACAGACGTCAAAATATCTTTTTTATTTACATGTGTGTATATGTTGTGTAAAATTGAAGCAGTAGTGTGAGTAATGCATATTTTAATTAACTTAATGTACTTCTAATGCATTTTATATAAAATAAATAGCTATCTGCACTTCTCCTCCGTATAAACTTTAACTATGCCAAATTTCACGTTCATCCGTTCGCCCACTTCCGTTAAAAAGGGATACAAAGTTGAGGCTTCACGTATTAATATATATGATTACAAGTTCTTCTTCCATCCCATTTTTGGCAACCATTCTCCTAGTAGAATATTACTGCCATTGTCAAGTGAGTATCGATATTACAAGTTTCTTGATATAATTACAATGAACTAACAAGATAGTGGCTATCTTGTTAGAACTTTCCATGGAGTTTTTGTAGCATCTCAGAATTCATGGTCCATGGTATTATCACTTCACTTATGCACAATAAACAAACTATATTACATAAAACACAACCAATTTTACACAATATAGAGTCAAGTAACACAAAATTATGAATAAAATATAAAATCCACTACATGACAGACCAAAATGCCGCCAAAAAGTCCATCGCTAAAGTTTGATATAAAATTTGGTACTTGTACATTTCAATCGTAAAATAGTAGAGGTTTTTTACAAAAAGTCTAAGATCAATAAACCCAATTATTAGAGATCGATAAAGGGGGAAATTCCGACGTGTACCAGCGAATTTCTCGAAACTCGAACTTATTTGCCAATTGATATCGGTAGTGTATCGGCTGACGGTGAAGGAAAGTTATTATCCGATACGAAATATATATAAGAGTTGTTGAGGTATGTATGCTTGGTACACATATATGTTTCAACAACTCATATATGTATGAATAGTTACCTTAGCTTAGGTTAGCTCAGATAGATCGCGAATTGCATGTATCAGGCAACAGCCAAAGCCGAGGTGTGCCGTGCACCCTTGAGCTAGTTGTCAAAATAAAATCGGCTGAGTGCCTTAAGCGCTCGCCTTAGTAGCCCGGTGAAGCTGTTAAGACCTTGCTGGGTCAATATATAGAACTGGTGATTCGAGTCTATACATTTCAAAATCAATGTAATTTAAGCCGTGCACGAGTCTTTAAGTATTTCTTAAAGATGTAACACTAAAACCTTTACAGACTGATTTCTTATAATGTAGAATATACATGCAAAAGAACAGTACAATAATATTTTATATAACACTAGCTGACCCGTGCCCACTTCGTTGGGCGGTAATAGGCATTATCAAGCTACAACTTTTCTCTAGAACTCAATCATATATATCTCATAATTAAGGCAGCGTTCGTAAGAAACGATTTCGTTCGACCATTTTCTCCGACTGCCCAGATATTACCACCAGATATTACAACCTCACAAACTTTACCTCTTTATAATATTAGTATAGATTATAGATAGTTAATATATATACTAGATACTAAGTATATAATTAGTTAATAGCTTCTGCCCGCGACTTCGCACGCGTGGAATAGTTATTTTGGGCTAAGACACAGCGGGAGCTCTCAAAAGGAAAAAAATACCCCGTTTTTAAAACATTTTTCATTATTGCTCCGCTCCTATTGGTCTTAGCCTGATGATATGTAACCTAGGACACTCATAAATAACGTGGCTTTATATTGGTAAAAGAATTTTCAAAATCGGTTTAGTAGTTCCTGAGATTACCCCCCACAACGTCACAAACTCACTTCTTTTTAATTTGTGCTCCGCTCCTATTGGCCTTAGCGTGATGATATATAGCCTATAACCATTCTCGATGAATGAGCTATATAACACTGTAAGAATTATTCAAATCGGACCAGTAGTTCCCGAAATTACCCATTACAACGCCACAACGTCACAAACTTTACCTCTTTATAATATTAGTATATAGTATATTAGTATATATAACAAAACATTCCCAGAAAAAAATAGTAGTTTATTAGGAAAAAACCTCAATTTTTTTTAAGCCACTAAAAAATTATGCACTCAACATTCTTACCATTTATGACCCTCACAGGCTGCAAAATCTTCATTCGGCGTATAATTCTTGGATAATCTATTTATTGAATAGTTGGTTAAATGCATGTACCTATCGTTCAGTGATGTCAGCTCCTCGTTATATTTCACTGAAAGGAAATGAATCAATGATCATCATCAAGATTTTAAGTGATGATGGCTTAGTTGATATCGTGTTCGCATACGGTATCTTTGGACGTAAATTTTTTTTCCTTTTTTTTTTGTCAAAGGCAAAAAACACAGGCTGGCAACGCACTTGCGACAACCCTGGAGTCGCTAGTGTCTATCGATGGCGGTGATCACTTACCATCAACTGACCCGCCTGTTCGTTTGCCACCAATAACATTTAAAAAAATCAAACTTAAGTTGTCCTTACATCTCAACTGAACTATCATCACTTTCAACTCTATTTGTAATACGTGTTTAATTAAAAATTAACTGATTTCCCCGAATTCATCTATGTCGTTTATTATCTCAACAATATATTTTATGTACAGAAAAGAAACATAAGCACCAAACCGCTTGCCCAAATGTTCCAAGACATGAAAGCACACATAGCTGAAACCGTATTGCTTATAAAAATAGTACATTTTTAAAACTTTAATGGCTTTATTTTAAAGGAAGCCATCGTGATAATTATTTTTTTAAGATAAGGACCAATGATCTATGTAAAAAAAAGTCGGAATTTATCAGAACAGTCCCCTATTATTCTATTTATTTATTGGTTTAGATATGCGTTAGTTAATAAAATATCTGATACATACCTGAAGCAAACCTAGCGAGGCCATCTTTATATAAGTATATCCTGAGAGGGTGCACTGACGTTACGAGAACGTACAGTCGCATATCGAACTTGCTACCGTTTATCAGGTAGGGCTTGGAGACGTAGCGCTGAACCACGACGGGTCGCTTCTTCGGTATCTCCGCCCAACGGGACACTACTTTGATTCCCGTGCCCCGAGCTGACGCCGGCTGGAAATAAAAAAAAAATGTTTCTTCCCTTGTTCATATAGAATAAATGGTAGCAGGAGATTGTAAAAATAGAGACCAATAGGTATATGATAACACAGAAGCTGTTGGCTAAACTCGTTGACTTTGTCTGACTCACATCCGCCTAATAATACCTGATAGCAAAATATCATATACTAGTGGGCCAGGCAGACGTTGTCCCGCCCAGATTATAAAAAAATCCTTGACAAATTATACCAAAACGTTCATCATGAATCACTTTGTCCACTGGTGAAAACCGCTTGAAAATCCGTTCAGTAGTTTTTGAGTTTATCGCGAACAGACAGACGCGATATGGGACTTTGTATATATATATATTATATGACAATATATCACACTATACTGTACTATACTTCTATATATAGGTAATAAGAAAAACAGTAACACAAAAAATGTGTAGTTCATTTGCTCTAGAATATTTCAAAAAGAAAGCAAGAAGTGCATATGCCTCACTGTTCTCCAATACCTGAAGGCAAGTGAGACACTGCTCGTACTCTACTGGACACAGTGTTTACCCCCACCGCGTTTCGTCACACAAAAAGTTTGCGGAACAAAATTTCAAAGCCCTCCCATATACTTCAAAAATTATAGGCATGTTTACTGCCTAAAATTAATTTACCCTTTCAATATAACCTACCTCTAATTAAGTGCTTTACTGCATTGATTATAAATAAGTAATCTGAAAATTTATATATTGGATTTACAGTAATTGTATTGGATGAATCCAATAAACACAAACTAGACTGTGTACAAAGTAGTCAAACTTGGGGAAACAGCCGTAGCGTTTTTAAAAAATACAAAATTAAATCACGAATTGAATTTTTAATTCGACCGATTTCTTATGTGGTTAAATACAGACTGACTTTCTTAAACTCTATAGCTTAATTGTAGACTATGCATTCCCATCATACATCATCCGATGTCCGGTGTGTGGGCGAGCGGTGACATCTCGTCAGCATAACAATCTTTATTGTTATAGTGCTAGGAATATAGGGCGATCGGATGATGTTGCTGTTATAACTAAGTAGTGGTGTAATCAATATTTATATAAGATAAACTACAGCTCCAATAGTATTATTAATAGACTCTACACAAACTTCTTACACAAGCAAAGGTGTAAACGTGACTGCAGTGTAATTGTCTAATAGTGGGTCAATTTGATTTTTGTATTGATGGGTACATTTTTTTTTTCTAATGCAAACAACATATCAGCAATAATCTCCATAAGATGGAGCTGATTATGTGTATACCTATTTTTTTAATTAAAATTTTAGAAGTAACACTTCTTTACTCACGCTCGACTTGGAGAGGAAGCTGATGAATGCGTTACGAGAGCGTTACGAAAAGTGTGATCGGGCGAGGCGAACGGAATTTGAGAGGGAGATATAAGTTAGTGAAGATAGAGAGAGAGTTACGTTTCGTATTATCAACGAAAACCCATAATAAATTTAAATACTTGTAAAAAAATAAAATATGTATATACATGTATATATTATACATACATAACCATATCTTTATATATAAATTGTACGTATGTATGTCACTGAATTCCTAAACGGCTGGACCGATTTTGATGAAATTTTGTGTGCATGTTCCAGTGGATCCGAGAATGGCTTAGACCCGCTGCGGCTTAGATGGCACTGCGGTTGAATTTTAAGATTTTTTTTTATTGTCAAGCTAGGACAAAGTCCGCTGGTCCCACTAGTATATATATACATACATACATATAGATGAAGCTGAAGAAGTTTTACCTCAATCTTTGTTGTCTAAAGTACATTCATTTTTTTTTCTGAATACAGATAAAATATAAGTTATACAATAGAATAACTAACCGGTTTTATAATCCATCTTTCATTATTAGCTGCGTACTTTTCCCAATCGCGTTTCAATAGTATCAAGTCGTGCGGTAGCACATACGTTTTGGGCATTATACCAAACTCATCGATACCATATTTCGCAGTCAACTTTTGTAAATTCCTCCAGAGTCGATCTTTTCTACCAATTTGAAATGTGCCGGGGAAATGGTTCATTTTCTGCCCGTCCTTTATCGCTCTAAACATTAATGATTTCATATGTTTACCCCATATGCCGACCCATTCGACAGTTTCTGTAATCGAAAGCAATATTTTTGTTAGACAAGGTTACCTTATATCACTATTCATAAGTGTATACATCTATATACATATAATTAGAATGTAAATATAAGGCGTCTGTACTTTTTAGATTTTCGTTGAAAAAAATTGTTGTAGGTTTCTAGGAAAAAGTAATAAAATAGCAAAAACAAAGTCCCCTACCGCGTCTGTCTGTCTGTCTGTCTGTTCGCCGATAAACTCAAAAACTACTGAACGGATTATCATGCGGTTTTCACTAGTGGATAAAATGATTCATGAGGAAGCTTATAATTTATCAAGGTTTTTTTTCATATTCAGGGCGGGACAGCGTCTGCCGGGCCCGCTAATAAGTAATAAAATATATTTCAAACATTTAAAAAAATGTCTGTATGTCTGTATGAACACGCATCACTGCTAAATAACTGGGTTCACAATAGAACCTCAAATCGTAAAGCAAGGCACCTGCAACTATTTTTTACAAGTACAGAGAGATTTTTTTAAAATACAGACTCGTTAGATTTTCATTCTTATTATATATATACATTGAGGTTAAATTACACTTTTATCACAATTAAATTGCATAATCGTCGTTCGTCGGTCTTATGAGTTAGCACAGTGAAATCCAGCGTGTAAGAAATTGCACTGGAACCAATGATTTTATAAATAATAAGTTGTAGATAAGTCATAAACGCTGCGACAGCTAGTTAAAACTTGGCTAGTTAGCTCATTTATGACGATTGCCCCCAATCGTATCTAAGTAACATATACCAGGTGTTAGTTTAGACGCTTACAATATTCTAAGAGGTGATAGTTCATGGTCACATTTAACATATAAAATAATAATATTAAAACAAACACTAATAAACAACAAAGAGAACCTAAGTTAAAGTTTGTTCTAAGACTTTCAAAAGTATAAACACAAACGTAATAAACCTAGGCGCAGTGACCGATGCCGAAAGCCGCAAGGGGCGAGCCGGAGTTAATAACCTTCGATAATAAAACGGACAATAAACCCTTTTGTTTTGTTCATGCCATTCCCACGTTCACTTTCATTACAACCGAGGGTTATTGACACTATGCTCTAACATAGACACGTAGAGGATTGCGTATAATTTTTGTATTTTGCTATATAATTAGGTCAAATATTAACCTATTTTTTTAATAGACTTAGAACAAAAATCGAGTGCAGTGTATCCTCCATATATATAGCTACTGTCTAAGCTTTCAGCCTGTATATCTCTTTGCACCACCGATATTGAGATAATGTCATCTTACTTCCACATTTTATCCAAGATAGTTTGGCGTTACATTATTACTTTACGTATGTGTGTGTTATCATACCATTTGTTTTGTCAAAATATCATGTAGGTAACGTTTCTACAACGTTTTAGTTATAATATCATTGGCTGGAATATATTACATACCTTCTTGTGGGCATTCCGCTGTATCGCATTCGCTCTTAACAAGTCGAAATCCTGAATTGGTCAATGTTTTCTTGACGACGATGGGCGTTATCGTGGTCAGTTTCCATTTGAGGTGCTTCTGTATGGGGATCGGCACTCGGAGTGTAACGGTGTCGTCGTGACTCACGAACCGGAGGTACGGCGGCACACGGGGGAACAGCGATAAACGTACACAGTTCGATATCGACTCGGGTAAACAGAGTAACGGTTCTGAAATACATACAAAATTTCTTTGCAGCGATCATTGTGGATTTTACGCACATGTTCAGACATCGCATCAATGGAAGTAGATTCGAATCGTAGCGACCGAGTTGAAGCTTTCGGTAAAGATAGAATCATTGTGATGGAATCATTTTTGTAGGTGGTAGAGCCACGCTCAAGCTATTACTGGTTTTAACATGAATGGGTCGGCTCACTGGGGGTAGTATCACCCTCTCACAGAAAACCAACGAGAAGTAACAGTGCTTGTATTGTTGTGTTTCGTTCGGTCAGTGAGAACGCCCACTTCCCTTCCCCCTTCCCAATCCCCTCTCCCTCTCCTAAAACACAGGCTGGCAACGCACTTGCGACTCCTCTGGTGTTGCTATGTGTCTATGGATGGTAGTGATCATTTAAAATCAGGTAACCCACTTGGTTTGCCTCCAATGATATATATAAAAAAACAATGACAGGGCTTTTTCTAGGTTTTTCCTGGCTAGTTACAAACTTCAAGTTGAAAATCTGTCGCCAAGCACATATTGGTGTGTTCCGACAGCTGAGATCTAGTCCCACCTCTCGGTTTAACGTATTTACTATGTTAGACCACATCGTCATTTAACATAAGATGAAATTGTGGTCAGACGCTATAAAGTATTAAAATAATCTATATTAATCATTACATATTATAAAACAATGTTCTTTACCATGTCTGTGTGTCTGTTCGCGATAAACTCCAAAACTACTGAACGGATTTTCACGCGATTTTCACCAATAGATAAAGTGATTCATGAGGAAGGTTTAGGTATATAATTTGTCAAGGCTTTTTTTTATTATCAGGGCAGGATAACTTCCGCCTGGCCCGCTAGTAAATCATAATATAACTATAGAAACATTACTACAGAGCTAACATCTCTTCAAAAAGCATTGTTATTATTAGTTGGACTTGCAATATGGGTATATTCAATATAACGTAGTTTAACACAACTCTTTATATCACGGTATAATGTAATAGTAGACATATAACATTTATTTTATTAACTGGGATTTTTTTTTATATTATAGGGAGCAAACGAACAGGCCTGTCACCTGATGATAAGTGATCACCACCGTCCATAGACACGAGCAACATCAGGGGAGTCGCAAGTGCGTTGCCGGCCTGTGATTAGGGAAGGGGAAGTGGAGAGGGGATACGGGCGGTATTATAAAACAAGAATATCTTTAAATACTTATTAATTGCTTAGAAAATATTAGTGATAACTACCCAAATACTAAAAGACCCATAAAAACTATTAGTAATATAATGACATATGTTTAGCTATTTAAATTAAATTACGACAAATCATATATAAGTTACATAAATTAAATAAAACTACAAAATATTTTTTCCCACAAAAATAACAACAAACAAAGTTCTAAATTGAAATAAAAATGATTTTTACATATGAAACAGCGTGTCTGAAATATTTTAAAAAGATTTTCTTGATTGCGTTTTCTTTATCTTACAAAATCACTACAAATGTACTATCATTTGTAAAACATAAATGAATAAAACAGCAATATACAATATGTAAATGGAAAACTAGAGGGTGTTTTAACCTTTCCGTGTCGGAAACGATTTGAAGGGATTTGTAGTATGCAAAGCCGTCAAAAACAACTGATCTTGGTTTACTCTGTCTGTAAAATAATGTTTTATGTATGTTTAAAGTGTCACATCCTTCAATCGTGTGGTAGTTCATGGTCACATTTAACACATAAAATAATAATATCAAAACAAATACTGATAAACAACATGAAAGAACCTTTGTTAAAGTTTGTTCTAAAACTTTTAAAAGTATGGGAACGATAGTTTTAAACGTAAAAAAGTCAGGCCTAGTTTCAATGAACAACTTTAAAGGGGCCGTTTTCAAGGTTAATCATTACGTAACTGCTTAACGTGGGAACACAGCATGGTCGAACAATGGGAACCGGGGCGACAGTCGAGGTGCGGGACTCGGGCTTACTTATTACAGTTCGCTGTTGCGTAAATCAGCTGATGTTGCGTGTCTCGAGATAAATAGGTCAAATATTAATGCACCTATATATTTTTTTATTGATTTAACACGAGAATCGACTAATAATTATCCTGTAAAAATATTGCTGGCGACTAAACAGTCACAGTATATATATTCTATTAATGATAATAGAATAGATATACTGTGACTGTTTAGTCGCCAGCAATATTTTGAAGCGTAATTGAAGCGTAACGCAAGTTTTGTAGAACATTTTTATTAAAATATATTTTAGTATGATACTAACATATATTTTAATAAAAATGTTCTACAAAACTTGCGTTACGATTCAATTCGTATTATTATGCCGAAGGGATGCTCGCACCCCGATATTTACATTACATTACTTTACGTATGTGTTATACGTAGTACCTATTCTGTGACAAAAAAACTGTCTGTTTAACCCTATCAATATTATAAAGTTAATTGATAATTTATATTGTAAAACTAACTGAAATAAACAAAAGGTTTTGAGAATGGACATTTTATTAAGTAAATGCTTACATCATACTATCCTTTTATGTATACTACTAGCTAATATCCGCGAATTCGTTTATCTTGTCTATTATCTTAACAATATATTTTATATTCAGAAGAAGAAAAAAAAACAAAAAAATAATGAAAACAAAAATATACTTTGCTCATAAAATTCCGTTGTAAACAATGTTTTCCGTTTCCACCTATCTCCTGTGCATACGCACCACACCGCATGCCCCACTTCTCTATGACAATAAAATACAAATCGCTGAAAGCGTAGTGCTTACCATAAAAAAATGTAGTTTTTTAAAACGTTAATCTTTATATACCAGGCGATAGGTTAGACGCTTGTAACATTTAAAGAGATAATACTTCATTCTTCTTTGCCATGCGCTTTAACAAAGGCGCGTAATGGATTGAATATAATCTTTGTGTATCTCGAGATAATTAGGTCAAATATTAAGCACCTATTATTTTTTAATTAATTTAGAACCAGAAACGACTAATGAATGCGACTAAGCAATGGCACAGTATATATAATATTTCTATCCGTGCGTATGTGACTGAACTCCTCCTAAACGGCTGGACATATTTTGATAAAAGAATTGTGTGTTCATGTGGATTCAAGAATGGTTTAGATTCACAATGGGAACCAGTAGGTGCGGGAGAGGTTGAATTTCAGATTTTTTTATTATCAAGAAAGGACAACGTCCACCGGGCTCACTAACCCCTTTATATTTAACGAAGATATCGTGATATTTCTATATAAGGACCAAGTGTCTGTGAAGTAAACCTAAACAAAAAATCGAAATCCATCTAGTAGTTTCTGATTGATGCGCACACAACGACAGAAAGCATTGTCTGCTTTATATATGTATATATATATTTTACTCACCTTTAGAATTATTTTTTTTAGGTGTGACAACAGTTCCATTCAGTTTCGAAGACAACTTCGTTACAGAGTTCTCAATCAAAGAGTTCTTCAAAATGGGAGCTGGTGGAGGATTTTCTGATTTATCTATTTCGAGTGACACGGGATCTGTGTCCATATGCCACGTGGAATCCAATAAATCTGGGGACGGCGTCCTGCTGTGTGCACTGGAAATATCATATATTAATTATAGTACTGTTACTGTATGTACAAAACCATGTTCTTACAAATAAACAACAATAGATGAGTCATCGAGGCGTGGGAAACAGATACAGACTCATTGGAAAACTTAGCGCTCCGTTAATTATTTAAAAAAAAACAGAAATAAAACCAGACTTCAAAATTTTCACTACAACGTTTTTGACCATAGTTAGGTACTTACCTAGTCTTAGATTGTCATAAAGCTAACGAAATCTCAACTATTATACATTACCTATTGGATTTTGAGGGTTTTCCTGATATATCTTCGAAATCCAAAATCCAATACGAATAAAATTAAAATGCAATCCCCTCGAAAATATTCCCTATAAATGATGAGTTATTGATTATAGACAAACTTTTTTTGAAGTCTGTTAAATATAGGGTTCTAAAAATAGCATGTCTCGGATATATTCGAATCTCAAATTATGACAGCATTCTAGAGATTTCCACCCTCCATCTTGTAAAGTATATAGACGCGACATGGGGCATCTGAGGACAGTTTGTCCGGTGAAACTGTAAAGGCCTTGCCAGACTAAGGGTGTGGTCAGTTCGACAAAAAAATATACCGAGGACAGTTCTGTTTCGAGAGATTACTGAGAGTAGTATTGGTAGTAATAATAGCGTAAGTGCGTAAATAGAAGACTTTCAGGAGTATTATTATCTCGGCTACTTATAATTACACTTCTCCATAAAGACTAAGCAGCAATGATAAAGATTAAGACGGGGTATGCAGTAGCTGTACGTATAGTAATCTTCGTACATTTATCTCGCTTACTTTTATTTAATACTTTATAAGGTTTTAGTGTTTCACCACAATTTCATCTGATATTAATTGACAATGTGGTCTAAGGTGGTGAACGTTAAACCTAGAAGTGGGCTACAATTTTTTTTTTCTTTTTCGAACTGATTTCGCTATTGACCTAGCAAGGTCTTAACAGCTTCACCGGACTACTCTTGACTTTGCCAGAACACACCAACATGTGCTTGGCGACAGCTTTTCAACTTGAGGGTGGTAGCTAGTCAGGTAGATCTAGAAATAGTCCTACCACCATGTTGTGGCTTTTTTACCACAATGTTTTCCTTCATCGAAAGCTCCGACTCGGCTGCAAGGATTCGGACCTATACACTCTCAACTAAGTCCTTTCTTTTAAACCCTTGATAAATTACATATTTTTTAATATCAAGAGGATATATTTCGGTTCTAAAGCGGGCACTATGTTTCCATAATTTATATATTACTCACTCATCAGCCTCAGGTTCGACGACAGAGCACTCGATCTTGCTAGTCGATTTCATCTTAGCAACTTTGACCTTCGGTTTGGCTTTCTTGACTGTTTTAACCAGCTTTTTGACTACAGGTATCGCCGTGACCGAACTGACTGGTAACGCCGGGCTCACCGTTGGGCATGTGGGCGTGGGTGTATCATGCCGGGGCTGTTGACAAACGACGTACAATTCATTTGATTATTTTTATTGCACATTTAAAATTAATACACATTTCTGAACGTATCATGTCATCACTGATCTATTAATGACAATACTTTGAATTAAATTTAATCAATTTAATTTGATTACGGATTACAATTAAAATTTACTTTTGTAAAAATGGTCTGTCTATACCAGGTGATAGGTTAGTCGCTTGCAATATTTAAAGAGACTTTTACTTCATGGTCACATTTAACACATAAATACAATAATATCAAAACAAATACTAACAAACAACAAAGAGAACCGTAGTTAATACAAAATTGTATTATATATTAATAAAATTATAATACATACACGAAGATAAAACAGTTCTGAACCAATTTTCTCCTCTGTTTGCCAAACCATTTCCTTTTTTTTTAATAATTGACAAACTTGAATGTTTTTTTTAACATTTCTTTTTTTACTATTGACGAATTACAGACATAAAATTTAAAAATATTTGCTTTGGCACAGTTTGCTATTCTTACCTCGACTAATCTATAAATATTTGTATACTCTTTGGCATAAAACCTGAATAATAATTGAAACATAAAATTAATGAATTATGATCGAATTTCGACCACTAATTATCATATATACGTAAACCTATAATAACTACCGAGAACCGAATATTACTGTTTATATCGGTGGCTTACAAGCACCAATTACAGTGTGATTAGGGGTTTGATTACGATCGCTAAGCCGTTTAGTTTTTTTTTAAGGTACTAGTATCATTTCTGATATGTTAGTTCCATCGTAATTTAAACTAACCCTAATTATTTTTTTTTAATTGACTAATTAGGTCATTTAACAAACTATACAGACTTATGGAACAGTCCGATGTTCTACCAGCATGTTGTGGTAAATGATGTTAAGTTACGAACTTTTTAATTCGTAATAATATATACAGAATAATAGAGTTATCACACAGATTACGTATTAAATGCGTATACATATTTAAAAGTCGTCTTGCTTAGCACAGTGGAAATACTTTCATGAACTTCTTCATATTAATTCCAAATAACCTCTATAAGTGAGAATAATTGTCAGGTCCCGTCATTTTAAGCCTCTAAAACCTCTCTATAAGTGAAAAACAAAAACTATTATAAGAGAAATCTATCCCTCTATTGTCTATTCCTCGCGGACCTCTATGACTGAGAATGCTACTTGTCTATACCTTTAGGTATAAGCAACATTAGTGTCTTGCTATTTATGACTCATTCGTAAATTTCGTGCGAACTACCTAAGACAATTATTCTAAAGTATTCTATCGGAAAGGGTTACTGATAACACCATAATTCTTAAAATTTCAAAACTAGAAAAACGCGTAAAAATTTCAAGGACGGAAATCTAGAAGAAATTAACGGATTTTTTAAAGTAAATATTAGTGTAAAAAAATTGTTTTCTTTGTGTAAGCATCTATATCTAACTGTAACTCGCTGTATAATAACTGTATATTCGCTGTATTTTTAAACCGCTATTAAGTGAGAAAAGCCACTCCTGTACCTCTTCTATAAGCAGAAAATACATTGCGTTCCCTTAAACCCCCGCATCCAGTTTTGACTGTATATAACGGAACAAGTCAGTTTAGTCGCTTTTCTATATAAAGGTAACATTAAATCAAATCGCAATTTAAAATTCCAAAACGTAACTATTCAGAAATGAAATGAATGTAAATTGGTTCTAGAAAAATGACCTATAAAAAAATAGGCAGACGGTATATATTTGAATAAGAACATCTCGGATACCGACACGACACGTGTCAGGTGATATTATAAAAATAACACAATACAACACATAACAGGACACGAAAACGTTGGAAATGGGTCGACGGAAATAAATACACGGAATTCAGTCATTTACCGGTGGGAGAGCGTGTCCCTGGACAATTTTCGCAAATCTTTTTGGCAACCATCACCGACACCTTATCACTCAATTCTCTCACTTGAAGAACACACGTGAGACGTCGAGTATGACCGTTAGCAGCATATTATGTCAAGGCTGACCGGTGTCAACAACCACAAAAACTTAATTAGACACTCTATTATAAATATTCATTATATAGAATACATTACATAGAATTATACGATATTATTTATACACACTCACTCGTAATTAGCACTTAATAAACACGGAATAAATTATTTAACAATTATAATTAATTAATTATTTAATAGGAGATCGAATCAGCACGACAGTAACAGTGATAATGCATCGTATTGACATTTGGTTCATATCTGGCATAGTGCCAAATCTAGTGAATGTTCGCCACAATAAAATTCAAAGTGTACAAAATTAAACAGACGCGATAATGAGTATAAACGAGATGTAACCAGTAACTATGAAGAGTTTGAAGACACCCACACGCGTCGTCATTCGGCCGATGATTATGTAGTAACTCTTTAGGTGGTCATATTTAACATAATTTACGACATTGTAATGTGTAATTTACTGTGCATCTAAAATAACATCATGATTAATTAGGTTTGTTAATGTCAACTTAGTCAACTCAATGGACTACAACTCTTCTAATGAATATTATAAATGCGAAAATGAGTTTCTCTGTTCGTTTGTTACTCTGTTAATTTTGCACACACACTGTCACAAGTACAGAAAAGAACATGGAATACCATATATATCATATATTAATATCATATTATTATTGTTTTTTTATGTCATAGGTTGCAAACGAACAGGTGGGTCACCTCATGTTAAGTGATCACCACCGTCCATGGACACTGATAACACCAGAGGAGTCGCAAGTGCGTTGCCACCCTTTGGGGGTAGGGTTAGGGGAGGGAGTGGGAGAGGAGAGAGGAGAGGAAAGGGGAGGTGGGCCTCAGGCGCTCCGGCAACATTGTTACTTCACGTCGGTTTTCTGTGCGAGGGTGGTACTACCCCGAGCGAGCCGACCCATTCATGCTGAAACCAGTAATAGTTTCAGCGTGGCTCTACCACCATAAACACTTGAAGGAAAAAAAAATCGTAGACTTTTTATTGACGTCCTATATCAACCACTTGAGGACGAATAATCTATACAAACGTATAATAATAATGTAAATCTGACGTGTCTGTACCTGTTGCAGGTGTCTTGGAATAAGTAAGAATACATTACAATATTTTTTAGAAATGTCTGTCTGTCTGTTTGTATGAACACGCGTCACTGCTAAAGTACGAGGTACATAACAAAATCATAAAGCATATCTTAGAGAGTAACTTAATCTTTGTTTCATTAAAATCGGTCCACTCTATTAAAAGCTATTGTAATTTGAATGGCGGCTCTAGTTAAGTACGAGACAAAAGTAATCTATACTAATATTATAAACGAGGGTCTGTTTGGTTGAACGCGCTAATCTCAGGAACTACTGGTCCGATTTGAAAAATTCTTTCAGTGTTAGATAGCTCATTTACCGAGGAAGATTATCATCACAGTAAAACCAATAGGAGTGGAGTACCAATGAAGAATGTTTCAAAATCGGGTTTTTTTTTCTTTTGAGAGCTTCCGCTGCGTGTTAGCGTTAGCCCAAAGTAACTATTCCACGAGGACGAAGACTCAGGCAGAAGCTAGTATATATATATATCTATATCTAGTCGGATCATAAGTTCTGTCACATCCTTATTATTTTCAATTCGCGAATACTGGCCAGATATACTTCGACTATATTTAAGAATAGAACGTTGACGCTTTCCGAAAATAAAAAATAAAATAATTTTTATTCGTTTTCAAGTGGTCCCAAATAGTCGCGAGAGTCGCGGTTATCGCGTTGCATTGCTGTGGTTACGCGCCAACAGAGACGTTTAACATTTTGCAAAATTTTTAAATAACACTACGGTTTGTTTATCTCACTATCAAATGGTACACTGAAGTTTCAAACTTCGAAGATCGTAAGAGGAGCGGCCGATCTCCTACACTTAAGGGACACCAGTGGTCACCAAAGCAATGAGTATAACGCGAATACAACGCAATTCCGTGAATAAGCAAAAAATCTTAGCTCATCAGGTGGGTCTAAGCAGAACAACGATTAAAAGAGTGTTAAATGAAGACCTGGGACTACGAGCTTATCGTAAAAAGAACGGCTATTATTTGAACGAGCGTATGTAACATTAGGCTGGAAAGATCCGGGAGTTTGCCGCGGCGGTACCTACGCGGGAAAAAAATTACAAACAAAACAATAAGACGTAGGCTCACAACAGTGAAGAAGCAAGCGCGCGTATTCCTAAACTACAATGAGGGCATTATTCTTCGTCATTCATGGTTTAACTCGAGAGTCACACATTCGGACTTAACGGAGTTGTTTTTCTGTGTTAAAAAAGTGTGAAAACCACTGTTGCTGTTTACTAAAATACCGTCCTAACAATCATAGTGTACCTTCTTTTCCAAACGATATTCAAAAACAGACACTGGATATTTTAGCAAGATTCTAGGCTACTTTGAGGCGCGAAGCACGCAAAACTGACCCTCTTCTAGTCCACAACGAATCCTACTGGATTACAAGTTATGGCGACTTTTTGTCTGAAAGTTTGCACTAATACTTATCAAAATTTGGAGTCTCTCCGAACATGCTTGGTTTGAAAAGCAGCAG
Organism: Antheraea pernyi; assembly: GCA_015888305.1. NCBI lineage: Eukaryota > Metazoa > Arthropoda > Insecta > Lepidoptera > Saturniidae > Antheraea > Antheraea pernyi. Next base: position 65,185 of record MU159517.1, on the reverse strand, counting down.
AAATGGAGATGAACGTAATGCGTGCCGTGATCAACGATTGTCCACGTCGATTAAGGGCATGAGTTCAAAAGGCATTTTGAAAAATGACAATAAAATTGTGTTGTATATTTAATTACCTTTCATTTCATATATAATTTTTTTTTTAACAATTATCATAAATTGTGTTAATTATACATTAAAAGTTTTTGACAGACTTTATGACCCGACTAGGTATAAGGTATCGGTATATCTGATATCGATAACCTGCAACACTGCAACCGCTCATCATATATAGCTGACATACGAAAGTATTTTTTCATGAAGATTTCCATGCTACCCATTTTGCTATAAGGTGCCGCTAGATGGCGCTTTACGAATCAATTATATACCATTTAACCGATTGGCATGAGAATTGGTATACATATTTAAACTCGGGGAACACAAACGCGTGGAGAACCAATACTTAGGTATGCCATTATATCTTTTCGGACAAATAGTGTTCGAGTTTATTAATCTCAGATATACTGACATCTATTGAAGTAAATATACAAATGTATAGGATGAATTTAAAATTTTGATCTGTAAGATTTTTATGTGGCAAAAAGTAGTGGGGGTAAACACTGTGTCGGGTAGTGTTGAAAACACCGATTCTCGTCCAGAAGTTAAACAACGTCGGACCCGGTCAGTACTTAGATCGGTTTTTGTGGTATTTTTTAAATTAAAATGTTTCCTTGTAATACAAAAGTTTCACTTCTATCGTGTGACTTTATGACACGTCTTGTTTTTTTTTATATACATATGTCTATCAACTCCTATTATGTATTTTTAATAACACCAAAACATATTTTCAGTGTTTAGGTCCAAGTTACTCTACCGGCAATCTTTTAAATATTACTTTCTAATAAATATCTAGACTTACACTCGCACATATCTTCCTTATGATCATTAGGAAACCCATATCGAAGTCCGCTTACTTAAAAACACCTCTCCGATCTCGTCACAAATGATAAACTACTGTACGTAGATCATAAACCAGACACGCGAGAATTTTGGTCATGGTTGTATGACACATCCATATTTGGTCACATATTGCATAACGTCGCAACTATTGTATACATACGTCACGGCAATAAGAACATCGTCACCACTTAGTCAAAAAAAAATATCCAAGAAATATGTTTTAAAAATTCCATTACTTCCGCTAATATCGATACAACGAACGCGAGAACAAATATGTAAACAAATGAGCCCGTTCTAAAATCAAGATTATAGTATGAATAGTAACATTGCGTGCAACTAAATATATAGTTTCAAAATAGATCTACGAGTACTAGTTATTCTTTGTTTAATTCGTAAATTTAAACACGTATTTAATAATACTTGCTACTGGATTTAGAGAATGACGTGGATCATCGATGAGATTAAAGACCGAACGGAATAGAAATGAACGATATTATTATCAGGAACTAGCTTTTACTCACGGCTTCACTCGCGTGAATTCCTGATGTCACCACCGTCCATAGGCACTAGCAACACCAGGGGAGTCGCAAGTGCGTTGCCAGCTTGTGTATGGGGAAGGGGAAGGGAAAGAAGGAAAAGAGGTGGGCCTCCGGCGTTCTCACTAACCCAACGAAACGCAACAATGCAAACACTGTTACTTCACGTCGGTTTTCTGTGACATGCTGAAACTTGTAATAGCTACAGCGTGATTCTACCACCTTCTGTCCCTCAGAAAGAGTATTTTTGACATGATAACGTCTTACAAATCGATGAACGCCGACTGCACGCAAGAAAACGCATGAGTCATTGTCACGTTCCGCCTGAGCCGAGCGTGCCTAAGCGTTCGACTTGTGACGCGTTTATCTATGTATGGAATAATCTATACTAATATATAAAGCTGAAGAGTTTGTTTGTTTGTTTGTTTGTTTGTTTGTTTGTTTGTTTGTTTGTTTGTTTGTTTGTTTGTTTGTTTGTTTGTTTGTTTGTTTGTTTGTTTGTTTGTTTGTTTGTTTGTTTGTTTGTTTGTTTGTTTGTTTGTTTGTTTGTTTGTTTGTTTGTTTGTTTGTTTGTTTGTTTGTTTGTTTGTTTGTTTGTTTGTTTGTTTGTTTGTTTGTTTGTTTGTTTGTTTGTTTGTTTGTTTGTTTGTTTGTTTGTTTGTTTGTTTGTTTGTTTGTTTGTTTGTTTGTTTGTTTGTTTGTTTGTTTGTTTGTTTGTTTGTTTGTTTGTTTGTTTGTTTGTTTGTTTGTTTGTTTGTTTGTTTGTTTGTTTGTTTGTTTGTTTGTTTGTTTGTTTGTTTGTTTGTTTGTTTGTTTGTTTGTTTGTTTGTTTGTTTGTTTGTTTGTTTGTTTGTTTGTTTGTTTGTTTGTTTGTTTGTTTGTTTGTTTGTTTGTTTGTTTGTTTGTTTGTTTGTTTGTTTGTTTGTTTGTTTGTTTGTTTGTTTGTTTGTTTGTTTGTTTGTTTGTTTGTTTTTATAAAGAGAGGTAAAGTTTTGTTTTCGGGAAATCCCTGGTACTACTGATCCGATTTTAAAAACTCTTTCACTGTTAGAAAGGTATATTATCCCAAGTTCAGTATCTCAGTGAAAAGGGTGGTTTATATGTCAAAAGTAAAATAAATTTGATAAAATTAAAGTTGAATATAGCTTTCACGTATACTTATTCTATACAAATTCTTATAAAACAAAAAACTAAATTAAATCGGAAATGTAATGTAGATAAAGTTAATTTTTACAGTATGTTAAGTGATGAAGTTACAAGGGGTACTGGGAAGACATTTATCGGCAATATATGTAAGTTAGTCTTGATGTTCATTGGACACTTTAGGTAATGCTGCGAACAGGTTCTAGGCTTATTTTAAAAGATTTCTTACATACCAACTGGGTATATGTTTAATTGAGTCCCTGGATAGTTTGGATTCACAATTGGAAGTGTTAGATGTCGCTGAAATCGGGTTTTAGGTTTTTTAAGATTATTTACGTTTAAAAATACAATTGAAACCGGTAATAATCGATTTGGCGCAGACGAAATTGCACGGGTCTGCTAGTATTAAATACAAATGCGAATTTGTTGGTTTCGTACACTTTAATTAATAAATCGATCTTCATGAATTTTTTTACAAACATTGTGAGGTGTGCAGAAAGAGAAAGAACTTGGGTCACATATACTTTAGAATAATCTATTTCATCCAGAAAAATAGTATTGTTCTAGTAAAATCTACACTAAAACGAACGAACCGGCGGGTAATACATAGTAATAAATAAATGTAAAATATAGCAAAATCAATAACTTTGGGAAACTTCGCCTCTAGGCTTAAAATATATCGTCACTTAGAAAAGGTTACGGACCAACGTTATAAAAAAAAATACATATAATACAAATACAGAACATAGAAAAAATACGTGTGTAGTTCACACTGAATGGAAGGAAAACCTGCAAAAAGAAAGCGAGAAGAGCATATGTTTCACTGCTCTTTAATCCGAAGGCAAGCGAAACACTACTTCCACTCTACCCGACACAGTGTTTACCTCCACTCTTTTTCATCACAGAAAAGGTTGCAGATCAGAATTTTAACGCACTCCCATAGTTTCACCTCAAAATACATCAAATAGAATAGTTACCCATGCTGTATTCACACGAAAATTCGTATAAATCACATAAATCCAAAAATGTTCGCGCTTCGTTTACTGATTTACCGCAAACTATAACAGTGTCGTGGAAACAAGAGTAGGCATGCTCGCATAATTTCTTTAATTCTGTCTGAAACAAAAACAAATTGCTTAAGGTTTGTATAATATGTTATAAGTAAATAACAAAAACAAACGCTATTTTTTTCAGCAGAAGCATTACAGAAATCTCCTTATTGTGAAATAACACGGTGACATATTTTAGGTAGCTTTTTTATACTCTGGTCTTTAAATAAATACACTATGCGATCCGCATTTATTGTTAATAGTATTATTAACAGCTCTGTCCATATAATTATACTAGCTGTTACCCGCGGCTCCGCACGCGCTTTTTAAAACATGTATTAAAGAAATGGAAAATTGTGAGTGGGTGTTTACATTGCAGAAAAGTTTTTTTCAAAAACATTTGTAACTACGACAGTCACGCCAACTGTAACATGTAACGTGTACATTAGATATATGAATACCAATAGTATATCGAGTGGGATGGGATTTATCATCAGCAACATAACTGGTACTTCAACCTACTATATACTAAACTCAGTACTCACTAACACTATATAAGAAAGTAATGAAAATTATAAGCTATACATTATCGAACAATATATCTTAAATATTTTATTTTATAGATAGATATAATATGCCCGTATTGTCGATATACTTAAGTTATTCTTATACGTTGCTATAATAACTGAGTTATGTAGAAGCAAACGTGGTAAATAAGACAATATGGCAGCCAAATTGACCAAAAAGATTACTGTAAACACACCCACTCACAATTTTCCATTTCTTTAATACATTTTTTAAAAAGCGCGTGCGGAGCCGCGGGTAACAGCTAGTTCAATTCATAAAAGTATGCAATTTTTCATCAAATTTTTCTTTATCACGTAAAATTATCGTCCATAAACCGACTTTACATGGAGGCAACTGTTTTTTTCTGGACGATTTGTACCCTGTCCTTTTCTGTAGGCCTTACGACGAGCAACCACGATTTCACAATGATCGATTGAGAAGTTCAAGCAGTTAAAAACAAACTCAAACGTTCATCTATACTATTATTTAGGAGTTTTTGACGGGCTCTTGGTCTATCCTGTAGATTTTATATTTTTTTTGTTGTTTGTCTGTATATTTTGTAATTTTGGTGGGTATTTTGCGTAATGTAGTCCGGTATTGTGCGCAAGTGAAGTGGATGTGAGATAACACTACGGAGTATGAATTCTGAAATGCCACAAAAAACTTCCCAGAAAGTTCTAACAAGGGGGTCACCGTCTTGTCCGTCTGCATTGTTTATTATCTTAACGCATTATATTTTAGTACGTAACGTGTACTTGTTAAAAAATAATTTGTAAATAATGTTACCCGTTTATTTACCCTCTCCTACGCATGCGCATTACACCGTTTGATCCACATCTCCACAGTAAGAAAACACATATGGCTGAGTCTAAATCTAAATAGAAAGTCTAAATCGAGTTTCTGAAAACTCTAAATTACATAAAAACAGTATGTTATTTTTTTAGATAAGAGCCTAGTGTCTAATAAATAAAACTAACATGTTCGTTCGAAATCTATCCAGTACTTTTTGCGTGTTGCACACATAACGACAGACTTGTATAATTTTATTTATATAGATATTCAAATTGAAAACATAAATACCGTTTTCAGCGAATCTGATAGAGACACGTGTAAATGCGAGGTACATGCCAATTTACATTACATTGAATTCAAGAAGAGGTGACGAAAAACATAAAAAGTAATCAATTAGTTAATTTATACGGGAGTGTGAATCACATCCTTATATCATTCATAACAATATTAATCATAACATCTGTACATATATGCATAGTACGTGGCTCAAAAGGAGCGTATTCCTAAAGTGTATAAGCAGTAAGCACCTCACTATAAATGCTAAATCGATTGCCGCAATCTAATAAAAATAAAAGTGTAAAAAGATAATAAGGATAAGAACAAGGATAATAATACCGAATAATAATAGAAGTGTACAAACAACATTATTTAAAGCCTACTGCCAGAGCTTCTATACCAGCAATCTCTGGATCTCATATACACTGCTTGCATACAATGCATTGCGTATACAGTACAACAATGTCTTCGGAGCATTGTTGGGGTTGCCTCGATATTTTAGTGCATCGGGCATGTTTGCTCGGGCTCGTGTGGATGATTTTTACGCAATCATTCGAAAAAAAGCAAACTCCCTGATGGATCGAATATGTGGCAGCTCAAATAGTGTCTTGAAGACGTCATCAAGTAGATCTGATAGTTTGTTTGTTCACAAATGGACAAAATTGTTAAAAAGTGTGTGCACCTAGACAAATTAATATATTTTGATTGTGGGTGTGTGTGTGTGTAAAGAAATTTGTAAATAGTACTAAATCATGCTGTATTACCTTTAACCTTCGATCAACAATAACTTCAGATAAAGGGTCAAGGGTTTAAGTTCAACCTAATTACAACCATAACACCTGGTAATAAAGTCACATATGTTCAAAATATTAACTAATACTTACGATAAAACGAGCAAAGTAATAAATTATTCCCCTCACAAATGAAAAGACAACATAAACAACATTTAGTGTGAACTCAACCTTAACACGTAATGAATAAAGTACGTTTTCCCGTTATTGTGCGTGTTTGTGAGGGGCGAGGCCAAACATTTGTATCACAGGTTTAAAATCGGTAATTTTGTTCAAAATTTGATATTGTTAGTTAGTTTAAAGCTTAAAATATAACTTATTTAACATGTATTTAGCGAAAGTAAGATACTCGGGCCGTTAAATTACTTTTTCGGGTATTATTTTTACATCTTTTGAATACACTGAGGCATGTGAAACGGGCTTAAATTGGCAGTTTTTCAAACAAACTAAACAAAATAAGGGCACACATCTCAAATGAGCTCTTATTTACCGAGACGTATTTTTCGCACCGACCCGTTATCTAGTTATTGTTGATCGAAGCCTTTAACATAGGCTAAGTTTTACTAACAAAAATGTATGTAATATCTGAATTTAATAAATTATATTATTATTATTATAATAATCGTTACTTAATAATCTTCAAATTCTTCTATATTTCCATGGGCACTACAAATGCCAAGATAATTTTTTAAGGAACTATATGACACCATGTTACAAAACGGGTCCTGCTAAATTCATTGAAGCATAATGTAGTAACATACTAGAATAGACTCCCCGTAAAGGTCATGTAGCATGATGTTAGTTGACCTATAACTATCTAAACAAAGACTGAGGTGCAAAAAAGATTTTTCATAAAAAAAACCTCCTGAGCATCAACTCCAGCCAAACGGCTCGACAGATTTTTAATTAAATTTTTTGTGTGTTTCAGTGTATTCAAGAATGCTTCAGATTCACAATTAAACCCGCAAGGTGGCGTCGCACTTGGCTCGACAGATTTTTAATTAAATTTTTTGTGTGTTTCAGTGTATTCAAGAATGCTTCAGATTCACAATTAAACCCGCAAGGTGGCGTCGCACTTGGCTCGACAGATTTTTAATTAAATTTTTTGTGTGTTTCAGTGTATTCAAGAATGCTTCAGATTCACAATTAAAACCGCAAGGTGGCCTCGCACTTGCCTTTTAGGATTTTTTAAATTATCAAGGCAGGACAACATCCACCGGGCTCACCACTAGTACAGTATAGATATCTAAATTACAACCAAATCTATAATAAATAAAAATCAATTGCACAATGTATGTAAACAAATTATTACACAATGATTGTATCGATTTGGCTAATTCTTTTTTTGTTGTTTGTAATTGTCAGAACACAGTGTATATGGAAGAAAACATATGAAAAATGTAAAGTGAAAAATGTCCATGCAAAAAAGTCAGTAACTGAGGCAGAAGACAGTCGGGATATCCCCAAAAATATCGATAGTTTTGTTGTTGCTATTTTGTTTCAATAAATGTTTGTACTGTAAACAATAATATTATAACTAAAAAGCTGTAGATATGTTACTTATATGATATTTCAACAAAACAAATGGCATGTTAACGCACACATACGTATATTGTAACGCCAGTCTTAGATGAAATATGTAAGTAAGATAGCATATTCTCAATATCAGTGGTGAAAAAGAAATAGTTATATGTTGCTTAGATACGGACGGATTGACGAGGCAGCTGTCAAAAATAAGCGTAAATCATGTTTTAATAAAGCGCTGTCAAAGCACTTATAACATATCTACAGCTTTTCAGTAATAATATCATGGACTGTAAAGGGAAAATTTGATTACATTTTCTTCATTAATACACCCTTACAAATCTGAGAGGGGAGTTTGAAATAAATTATACTCACCACTTCAACAACTGGATCCATTTGTATACTATCATTGTTAATTGCAGTCGTCCTCAATAAATGCATGTTATGTGTTTCACAGAGCGGTGTCTGGTCCTTACATATGCATCTTGGGGCCTTTGAATTGTTTGTCGGACTTTTACAGTGTGTTCCTAATGAGGCGATGGCTGAACCGTATGAATAACCTGTTCCTGTATTGTCTTTTGCCCTTTTAATATTGCTTGATAAATATGACATTCTGTTGAAATATAGATGTTTTTTAATACAGTATGCTTTAGTTTTACTCATACAATTAGAGAGACAAAAATAATTTACATCAATTATAGTCTTATTGACACATGCAATTTTTTTAGTGGTAACATTTTCATATTAGCTAGTTTTTATCAATAAACAAAGCATTTTTTACATTCATTAAATATGTTCTAAATCATTTCTATAGCAAAATTTTATGTTTATTTCTCAAAATGAATGGGTCCTACCTAGCTTGTATGATAATTCCAAATGAAATATAAAATAACCCTTTGAGAACAGTTAAATGAAAAAGAATGTTTGTTCTGAGATATTCAAGTTTTAAGTTCAGATCGCATTTCGTCTTTGATTCTCCGCTTTAACTTTCTCGGGCTGGGTTTAACTAAATTATGATTTATTTGGAATATTTAGGTAAATATGATTTTCTCAATAAGGATCTAAGGAGCTTGGAGTGATTTCATTAAAAAAAATTATGACCCACCATCCATGTGGGTTGGTAACATATGGTCATTATAACATGATGCATTGGAATTTTATCTTGGATTGTTTTTGTTATAATAAAGTTTCAACTAAAAAAAGTGTTTTGGTATACATTTACTATAGATATAGTAACTCATTTTTGCCCATAGTATGGGTTGGATACTTCTGTTTAACTACGTCCAATTAAATGTATATCAAATATCCTAATAAACATAAAATTATTAGCTTCTGTTATTATTTTCATATATAATTCATAATCAGAAATATCTACATACTTTCATACGATTTCTATTGAAGTGTTTTTTAATAAACATCAAACTGAATTTTAAATTACAGAAAAATAAATAGGAAAGCAGGAAGCAGCCTACCTGATTTGGATTATATTAAACAAAGAGATATGAATAAAAACTTGGTGAATAACAACTTTTTAATATTTAACATATTATACTATATTTTTAAGCATAGAACCTTTATTGAATAAATTATTTTGAAAATAACATAGCATTTAAAAATTATACTAATAAACCATAATATTGCCAACTTAACAACAACTTAAAAATCCACTTCTTTATTTAATAAAAAAAGGGAAAAAATATAGTTGGAGGAAAGAGTAATTGAGTTACATTTAATAAAATTAACATGTTTAGTGTAGCTTTTGCATCATAAATACATAATTTAATTTTATGTGGTTGGCTAATGTGAAATTGTAATGTAAATATTCCTTATATGACATATGATTTATTTTTATAAATTGTAATAATATGTACCTAACAACGACTTGTAAAATATAAATATTGTTTTATTTATTCTAAAAAGTGAGATTTCAAACCACTATAATCCAAATGTAAGGTGCCTACTACACACATATATACACACTATAGCGACGTATTTAGGCGTTTTGTGTTTCAGGATCAGTCTGTGTATATCCCCCTGCCGAGAGATTTGTGAGACACAGTGACAGTCTAAACTACTAATGGCTTGAAGGTATCTGTTGTAGCAGCAAATTTTTTTATTGGACTGTGCTTGGCATCACCCTGTAATCACTTTTCTGTGATATAATAATAAAAATCAATTTCACTTATCTCTAGTATCAATTTAAATGTATTGTATGTGAATAAATGTATATCAATATCTCAAACTGACTACATATTTGTTATTCAAGAAGTGTGCATTGAAATTCATATTGCTGTGACTATTAAAAGAATACGAAAAACAACAAATTTTTTATACATCAGCTCTAAAATTATCATCAACAGTAATTATACAAATTTTCTTATCTATTTATTTCTGTAGTGAATAAATAATCTTACCTATCTAATGTTGGAGATCCTAAATGAAAACTACAAAACATATTATCCGATTCACTGGAAGCCCTCTGTCTTCTGCGGCCTTCAAAATTAATTCTCGTATCCTGATATGACTTACTTTTGGGTTTCTTTAATATGCTCTGCGGCATAGACTTTGGTATGGGATTATTTAGGATTGATTTCAATGGTTGCTTCGGAATTTGAACTTCCATCATATCTTGGTCTACTTTTTCTAACAGTTCCTCAACTTTAGGTAGTCTCTCGTCAATTTTTGTGTTTGATAGTGTTGTTACCAACAGTGGCCTTGTTGGACTAGTTCTAAATAATTTTGATCTTCCTGGTTGGTAACTGTTATGAAAAAGAATGTTTATAAGTGGTAAGGTACTTGAAGCCAAGACAAGTTTAAGTGGATAGATGCCATTCCATTTATAATCAGTACTAGCTTTTGCCTGCGACTTCGACGATTTGGAACAGTTACTTTGGGCTAAGAGTAGCGGAAGCTCGCGAATGGAAAAAAAAACGATTTTGAATCATTCTTCATTAGTGGTCCGCACCTATTTGTCTTAGCATGATGGTATATAGCCTTCCTCAATAAATAAGGTATCTAATACTAAAATAATTTTTCAAATCGAACCAGTAATGCCTGAGGTTAGCGCTGAGATAAGTATAGATGAGTAGCGTTAGTTAAAGAGCTATCCAAATTATGTTTATACATAACTAAGAAAAATTGTCTCATACATTAATATTCATTATTTCCCTTAGTGCTCTAAATATAAAATTGTATAATACACTAGTACGAAACAGAATGGCCTTTATAATAAATAATTCAACTGCTACAGTTTTCCATGACATAGCTTGACACAAGGGTACCCCATAATAAACCCAATTGAAAGAAAAAATAAGGATATATAGACAAAAAAAGCTAAAAATATGTTAAGATATATCCGGACTTTAGAGTACCTGACAAAGTAAACAGTTTGTACAATCGCATTGTTGATATTTACGAAAAACCTTGGATTTCAAAAAAATATTGCAGTAATTTACTTGTGAACTACACTTTTATATAAACTAAATTTATGAGTACTTCTATGTAAACCTCATTACATGTTATTGGCTAAAAAGAATAAGTATGGTAATGTTTAGGTTATATTTTTCCTCACCCATTGTATCTGTTATCGTGGGCCATGACGTAGTCCCCGTTCTCCACCGCGAACAACGTGCTCTCGTGACGGAACCTGTCGTAGTGCGCCTCCAAGTCGTTCAACGTGAAGTGGCTCTTATTTGTCTGTCTATAATATCTAGAATATCCGTCCGCGGAACGATGATCGTGACTCGCATCCTCATAGGGAGAACGGTCCACACCTTCGCTACGACAGCGACGACGCAGTATCCGAGCCGGTCCCCTACCTGACCACTCAACCACTGATTCCAACGGATCGCAGACGTCGAACCCGGCTTCGTAATTTGGGCACGTTTGCCTGCTATCCATATCCGACACTAAACGCGAACCATCGTCGAGCGTCCACATCGAGTACGCACCACTAATTTCACTGCTAATTTTACACAGAACTGTTGAAACATGAACTTAAAATCGGCTTCGACGAGGCCAGAGGGGAGACAGGTGACAAATCGTCGTTTGACGATAACGAAACAACGTGCCAGGCCTCCCGCCAAAATTGAAAGAAAACTTTGTTCTTTTTACGAAAATATACTATAGACCTTTAAGATAGGACGTTTGAACGCTTATCAAAACTCTTACACTTGGTATCATTAATTTTTATAACGTACGCAATAGTAAAATAGTAATGGCGATCATGTATGATCCATTCATCCGAATTTTTAAGAGCTTTCTATCAATAATTTTTAATTAGTTGTCCATATATATAGCCACACGTTTATGATCATTATAGCTATACCTATGTTGACTGCGTATATTTAAAATTATATAGGCACCATGTATTGATTTTCACAACAAAGATAATGAAAAGAAATCAAAACACTTGATAAATTCATCTTCTCCTGCATAAGGCAATTAAAGTGTTGCCGGGTATTAAGTTGCAAAAGTACCGAAACAATATCTATACAAATCGTAATTGTAAAAATTAGTAAAACGAAAACTCATACCCCTCCAGATGAATAACGGCAGTGAACGATCAGTACCAGCCTGTCTCTCCAAACAGAGCGTGCTCACGCCCACGCCCGTGAACCACAGATCACGCCGCCGTGGTCTAGGGATAAATTTCGCTCCCGCACACCAGACTAGGCCCCCCTCGGCAACTGCTCAAGCCTAGGTCCGTTCCCTCGGCGTGGATCCCTTGAGTACGCTGCTCGCGCGATACAGTGACACAAAATCTTACATCACTGCGACAACATTACTCATGTCACCTCCACACACGTGCACGCATACACGCTTACACATGCAAGTGGGAGGGTTTTATCTTTTTTCCCTTATCAAACTGAAATAATTTAGAATATTATTCGATACAAAATATATATAAGAGTTGTTGAGTTATGTATGCTTGGTATACATATATGTTTCAACAACTCATATATGTATCAATAGTTAGCTTAGCTTACATAGGTCGCGAATTGCATGTATCAGACAACAGCCAAAGCCGAAGTGTGCCGCGCACCCTTGAGCTAGTTTTCAAAATAAAATCGGCTGAGTGCCTTAAGCGCTCGCCTTAGTAGTCCGGTGAAGCTGTTAAGACCTTGCTCGGTCAATAGCGTAGTCAGTTCGAAAAAAAAAAGACAAATCATACATACATGTTAAAAATTAGCTTGAATATTGCATAGAATATAGGAGTGCACAAAAAATAACGATGAAAACTGAAATTACTTTCCTATTTTAATCACTAATTTACTCTCTCCATATAAGTAAGTTATTGCATTATGATATTAAAAAAAATCGATTGCTGTCTAATATTGTGCATAAATCTACTGAGGTAATACATTCAATTAAAATGTCTATTACTGAACAGAAGCTTCCTCGCAGATCGTCATAACAACTAGACTTGTGTTTATCTAGACTACTCTACTTACTTCAATATCGGTGAACCTAATTTGTGGTAAAAGCACACATAGCACAATTTATTCTACTGGAATATTTTCCCACAATTTCTTCTGCATGTCTTTAATATATTCAAAATGAAACTTATTTATTCATTTTGTATTACTAGCTTAGAGTTGGCAACACTATTTGCTGTAACGGCTAGAAAGTAAAAGTAGGTAATTATAAATAATTGACCGTCTACTGAAAAAAGGCCGTCTGTTTCTTGTATTTTTACTTCCTTGATATTATCCCAAACGAGCTGCCACCCTGACTTTGTATGGGTGGTTTAACGAAGAAATTGAGACCAAATATTCCTTTTACAATACTACCATATACATAATGAAATAAAATAATAACTGAATGTCAATCTGTCATTATTTTTGAAGATCTCCATATTGTCTTCCGTCTCGGTCACACTCATTGTTTTAAGGCGGCCACATACATACGGATTTCCGTTTCGGAATTTCGATTCAAAATATCGATTCGGAATACCGTACATATTTCACACACATACGTTTATTTCCGTTCGGAATAACAAGGCTCAGTTGAGAGACGACGACCATAGATAAGATACTATATACTGAGAACGACGACCATTCAGTTCAGACATTTTAATAGCGATGGACAATGATTTTCTACTTGCGATTGCATTGCTAGGAAGGAGAAAATACGTCCCCGTTACTGGGCACATTCATTCAACACTCTATGATGCAAGACAGTCAATATTATATAAAAAGGGCCAAATTACGAGGTGATCCCAAAAACTGACTAACTGGCATTCCATACGGAATTAGCTAATGTGTGATGCGACTCGCGTAGTCCGGTGAAGCTGTTATGACTCTCAGTATATAGTATCTTATCTATGGTTATGACCCTGCTAGGTCAATAGCGTACTCAGTTCGAAAAAAAAGTGATGCTACTCGTACAAAATGATGAAAGAGATGCATTCGAAACAGTTTTTTTCCGTTCGAGATTCCGAACGCACAGGCTACCATACGGAATTCCGAATCGGACAAAATTACGAACAGAAAAGAACTTTGTTTGTTATAGGTACATAGATTTGTACGGATTTACTGCGTTCGAAATCCCGATTCGATATTTCGAATCGAAATTCCGAAACAGAATTCCGTATGTATATGGCCGTCTTGATATGGAGATTTTATAACACAAAATTTTCAGTTTTCTGTACGTTATTTCAAACACTTTCTTTTATACAAACCTTTACTTGATTATGTGGAAAACTAAAAAAAACAACTATCCAAATAAGTGCAGCCGAAGCCCTTCCAAGATGATGCTCTTACATACATTTGGCAATTGATTTTCATCTGTAGAAACGAAATAGCAGTACTTGTGTTGTGAGTGACGTCATAAATCAATTTTTAGAAATTGTTATATATCTAACATGCTTCTACCCGCGAATTCGTCCGCTTGGAATAGTTACTTTGGACAAACGCTAATACATAGATTTCAAAAGAAAAAATAATAATTTTGTAACATTCTTAATTGGTGCTCCGCTCCCACTGGTCTTAGCGTGATATATAGCTTTTTATATAGTTTTTTTTTTCACAAAAATCGAAAACTACAGACACGTTAGATTGTATGTATATATATATATATATATATATATATATATAAATGGACATAGATATCGTTTTCTCCAATTAAGTTCTTGTATTCACTCTTTACCTGTACATTGTTGCTGAACAATACTTTAGTACAGTTTATACAAGATTTAAAGCTATACAGTCTTCTTATGTTTTCCCTATTTACTTGAATCTAGAAAGATTTAGAATTTGCTTTGTCAATTTAAAATAATAAAGTTAAATATATTCATTTTGTATTCACATGTGCAGTTTATACATTAAGTTTTTAAGTACTATCTATTATAAATTAGGAAGTAACAAATAAAACACGTTTTTAGAGAATCAGTATTCTTTTTTACACATCAGTTGTTCTACACTTATATCTGACGCATTTATACTTAAAATATAATACGAATCCGACTCTTTTTCTAAGCTATAATTAGTTCAATAAAAATTCTATCTTGAAGAATATTTTTAATCAATTGTCCCGATTTATAAAAAACAAAATACGCTATCATAACATAAAGTGCGCCTTCCACTAAAAATAAAAGTTGGAATTTTTAACTTACAACCTACATTATAATTATAATTTCTTATTACACACAGGTAATAATATTAATTTGTCCTGGCACTACTAAAGTGTCCCGAGTTGCCAATATAAAAAAAATCTATCATACATCTCTGTGAAATAAAAACGAAGTTACTATTTCAGCAATTCATCTTCGCGTATTTACAAGTTTAAATTTCTTATGTATACACAATCAGTTAAAAATAATTGAAAATTCCTTTCCATCAATAATAACAACATTATTGGGTGTATAACGATAAATTAAGGGATAAATTGTAAATTATTGTGATTTTAACTAGAAACCTTTAACTGTACACTTACATAAACGATTACCGCACATAAACCTTATATAAAACATTGCAACATTATAAAAAATGTTATTAACAAGTATCTATTCGTCGAAATGAATACGAGATATTTTCCGCCGCGGAAAAATCGGTATATAAGTAGAAAAAATATACATTATCACGATATCCCCGAGACAAACTATATGCCGGGTGCAAGTAGCGGCCGATAAATCAAATATCCCCCGAAACTGTTGCTTGTTGCTGTGGAGCCAAATTATAACGTATATGAAATCTGAAATAAGACGATATAAATTCTGAATTATTAAAATGTTTTACACACAAAAGAAATACATGAAAATTATATGAATAATATTATTCATTACTTCACTTTAAAAAAAAACACTATGCAATACTTATATATGAAAGTGTATAGTTTCTCAGCGGTAGAGTATTAGGATATTGCATAGGTCAACGAGAGTTTTAATCTTTCCAATGAAGTGAATATTTCAGAGGAAACGAAACCATAGGATGGCGTTGAGATATTTTACTAACCCTTTGCTAAGAACTTATATACACTTCCCGGACTTCTATGTAAGACTTACACTCAAAAATCAGATTCAATGTTTTTCTGTTTAGATAACAGTAGAATCATAAAATAATTTACAATTACTTAGACATACCCAAACACATGATCATTTATACTTTATACACATATCACCTCCACACACGTGCACGCATACACGCTTACACATGCAAGTGGAAGGGTTTTATTTTTTCCCTTATCAAACGTGAAATAGTTTAGAATATTATCCGATACGAAATATATATAAGGGTTGTTGAGGTATGTACGCCTGGTACACATATATGTTTCAACAACTCATATATGTATGAATAGTTAGCTTAGCTCAGATAGGTCGCGAATTGCATGTATCAGGCTACAGCCAAAGACGAGGTGTGCCGCGCACCCTTGAGCTAGTTGTCAAAATAAAATCGGCTGAGTGAGTGCTGAGTAGTCCGGTGAAGCTGTTAAGACCTTGCTAGGCCAATAGCGTAGACAGTTCGAAAAAAAAAATACTTCATTTCATTTGTAAAAGCGAATAGTAATAGATAAATCTAAATCTGTCTATCAAATGCTGTTTATCCCATATCTTATTATTGAACTTTTAACCTCGACTAAGTTAAGAATGATAAATGATCGATTATTGTTCTTATTTTTTCTATATAAATAAAAGAACTTAAAAAAAATGATTTTAAGGAAGTCAATTTTCTGGAGTTGTGATTTTTTTTTGTGATTCCATATTATATATTGATTTAAATATTAATTTTCTTCTGATAGTACCGTCGTCCCTAATCAGAGCTAGTTAGCTACTTTAGTGTGAATAATCAGGTTTAATGTATTTACCGTGTAAGATCATATCAACGTTTAGCATAACATAAAATTGTGATCAAATGTACACACACACACAGGCTGAAAGTTTAAACAGCAGCAATAATTATGGATGATACACTACACTCGATTCTCTTTCTAAATCAATTAAAATATTAATATTTGACCCAATTATCTAGAAAAATACAAAAATTATACGCAATCCTCTACGTATCTATATTAAAGCACAGTGTCAATGACCGTCGGGTGACTTCACTTGCACTTGAAAAAGAACGTGGGTACGGCATGAATAAATAAAAGGGCTCATTGCCCGTTTTATTATCGATGGTTATTAACTCCGGGTCGCCCCTTACAGATTTCGGCATCGGTCGTTGCACCTAGGTTTATTACGTTTGTGTTTATACTTTTGAAAGTCTTCCAATAAATTTTAACTTACGTTATCTTTGTTGCTTATTAGTATTTGTTTTGATATTATTATTTTACATGTTAAATGTGACCATGAACTATCATTTCTTAGAATATTGTAAGCGACTAACCTAACATTTGGTATAATTTTTAAAAGATAACAAGTGACCTTAGCTAGTTAGCAACGCGATGTTGATCTCTTTAACCATCTTGACGCGGTGCAACATCTTTGCTAATGCGTTTTTGCTGAGAGGCTGTGTGGAGTACCAGACCGGCGAGTCCGGGACGCACGACCGTTCCGGCTGTAGGTAGAACACGTCGTTACGCGTGCGAACCGACTCGGGGCTGAAATATTTAAAAAAATTAACATTTTTTTTTACATATTTCACATTGACTACCAAACTAAGCAGAGCCTGTAACTTGATAGTCAGAAACCGATTACAAAGTGTGTTTTAGAAAATGAAGCACTTTAGTGGGCCTTTGATATATGCAGATTTACACGCTAAATTTGTTAAATAGATGATTTGACAAATAGATATATACACAATCACAAATATACATATATATAAAGGCTTACATATATATTCTATATCTATGCAGCTACGATGTAATTATTAACATATGTTCAGTTTCGTCATAGACCTTCGTGCATCTGGTTTTAACAGATTATATGTGATTTTTCTAGATAACAAATTAAAAAAATAATATTATTAGACTTATATTGTGCCATAGACACGGTCACTGGACGAAATGATAGTCTAATAATTTTATTTTAACTCCGACATCTTAAAACTTACATTCATTTTCAGACAGTGACAAAAAAAACTTCCAATCTGTTGTTTGAGAAGTGTAATTGTTTTTATTTAAATACTTACCATTTTGATATATAAAATTCATATAACTTAACAGGGCATCGTAATGGATTTTCTTCGTTTTCTTGTTGCTCATAAACTTTCTTTTTTCTTGAATTTGCTTCTGCAAAAAAATATTGAATGGGTAAGTTTAGTAAACAATCAATAGGAAAGCGAGGAAAATAAAAAAACTGATTTCTTAACCTACAAATAAATAAAAATCAGATGGAATTAGTAAATGACAATGAATACTACTGATAGCACTAATAGTTAATAAAATAAATATACAAACGAACTGATAGACAATAATATAATATGTAAAATGTATGAACAATTATTGTTTTTTCTAAAAAGTAAGAAAATTTTGTGTCTCGTCTTTCCTAGAAGGCGTAGACGTGTAAAATAACTGTAGCATTATTTTAACAAAGAAATATGGCTTAGATTAATGGTGCAAATAAAAAAAACCCACAAAATCACAAATAATATGATTATACATAATATTTAAATTCCATTAAAAACTCAGGAATCGAACTCAAAGAGGATAACTTTAAGAATTAATTGTTAACAAAATATCTCACCAAGTGCGGACTGGGGTGGATAAAAACGTAATAAAACATTCCTAGAACCCGGTATCTTGGCTTGTCCTGGTTGATTAGGGTTCCGCTTCCAATGCTTCATTATATGAGAAAATGATAGCTGCATGTGTTCTTCTACCGTCTGAAATAATATGTATTTAACTTTTTTTTATATATTTGTATGCTATACATAAATTTTACAAAAAATAATATCCACTGCATATGAACTTTACAAAAATAATTGTTCGCTGCATATAAACTTTACAAAAATAATCGTCTACTGTTTTAAGCTTTACAAAAGTAGTTGTCTGCTATACATACATTTTCCAAAAAATAATTTCCATTGAATATGAACTTTACAAAAATAATTGACTGCTGTACATAGATTTTACAAAAAATAATTGTCTGCTATACAAACATTTTACAAAAAATAATTTCCATTGCATATGAACTTTACAAAAATAATTGACTGTTGTACATAAATTTTACAAAAAACGATTTCCACTGCATATGAACTTTACAAAAATAATTGTTCGCTGCATATAAACTTCACAAAAATAATTGTCTGCCGTTTTTAAGCTTAACAAAAATAATTGTCTGCTATACATACATTTTACAAAAAATAATTTCCATTGCATATGAACTTTACAAAAATAATTGTTCGCTGCATATAAACTTCACAAAAATAATTGTCTGCCGTTTTTAAGCTTAACAAAAATAATTGTCTGCTATACATACATTTTACAAAAAATAATTTCCATTGCATATGAACTTTACAAAAATAATTGACTGCTGTACATAAATTTTACAAAAAATGATTTCCACTGCATATAAACTTTACAAAAATAATTGTCTGCTGTTTTTAAGCTTTTCAATATTAATTGCCTGCTATCCACACATTTTACAAAAATAATCGTCTGCTACATATTATGAACTTTACGAAAATATTTATTTGCTGTATATAAAAAATAAATGTCTTGGGTATTTAAATTTCACACAATTTAATATCAGCTGTTTTTTTTTTTGTTTAATTAGTGTTCTATTTAAACATAAATAATTATATGTTACATACCATTGCGTATTACATTACTCAAACAGCATTCTAGCACAGTATACCAATCGTGGAATATTCTGTTTAAATATATTTTTAATAAATATAGTAAATGACACTTACCACCAAATTAAAATGTTTTGTATTGAAGAACATAAGTGTGGACAATAGAACATGCGGTGAATGTGCTCCGAGTTGCTTACTTTCCCATAGATGTTCTTCCTCTACACGGGTCACAATATATTCTAAAAGCATATTTAAAATATTATATATAAATTGAAAAAAGTTCATTTCTAAAATTGTATTGTAAAATTTAGCATCAAATTGATAACTTTAACACTTTGTTCTTATTAATAATTGCCCTATTCAAATTACTAAGAAAGGAAACATGTAAATGATTATTTTATAAAAATTAAAAAACATTATGTTTTAGTTTATTATCAATTTTTAAAATGTCTATAGTGAACTAAATTATAATCCGAAAATCATTACTAATTGTTTATATTGTACTTACGTGAATCATTATATAAAACTGAAAACTTTCTTGCTACTTCGTCCAAACAGTCCGTAAATTTTTCATAATATGGGTCAGTGAATATATTGTCTATCCTACCATTTTCAAATAGATATTGCTGTATTCCTGGTAAAAGAACAAATATAATTTAATTAAAAAAAATATATGTAAATTTTAGTTAAAGAAATAATTTATTTTTATTTTGGCAACAAATGCTCTATTATTAAAAATGCTGTCAATACCCAGTGGGTGAATGCTTTATAAAGACTTCTGTGTTATAACCGTCGACTTGTTAGAATTTTACAGGCATTTCTTGTGACATCGAAGAATTCACGTTGCCTATACTATTTCTAATTCATACTACTTATATATAACAACCAAATTATATGGGATAGAATGTTCAATCCAATTTAGACAAAATCACCTCAAACATTAGACAAAATGGGGTTTAATAACACAAATTCATGAATAAAAAAGATTTTTTTTTTTTCGAACTGTTTATGCTAATAGCCTGACGGGCCTTCTTCATAGCTTCACTGAACTAAAGAGAACATTTATAACTCAATTGTATCCATGCAAATATTATTAATGAAAGATTTTGCATACACATTGTCAGGAGTGCAAAAAGAGGTCATAGTATACCTTAAAAAATACTATACCAGAGGGACGGGTGATATACCTTAAAAAATACTATACCAGAGGGACGGGTGATAATCACATTACCGCGAGCGACAATGCTAGCCAAAACCAGTAATTTATAATTTATGTATCAAAAAAGGTATCAATAATTTACTGATGAAATATTAGATCCAGAAAAAAAAAACTGTATGTGTGATATTAAGGCGAGAAGTAAGGCTCACAATGTCATAAAAAGTTTTTTAGGTAATAGTGTTAGGTTTTATAACAAAGTTCAAAACACATTACGGATTTGCCAGATAGCGAGTTCAAAGACCATGTCAAGCGGGTTATAATATCTAAAGGCTATTTATTATAGGGTGGATCAATATGTCAACGATTGTGACTGGAATTCTGGAAATGACGCCCTCCATACGCATCCACTAATAACTATTTATGTTTTGTAAAAATATATAACATGAAGAGATAAACCAGATCTAGTTTCTTGCCGGTTCTTCTCGATGACTGGGTATATTTGTCTGAACCGGTGGTAGTTTTATGTTTATAAGTGTCTTTTCAGGGTTTAAATTGATTAAAGGATATTTTAATTTGATTTTGATTAAACTAGTTTGATTATAGTTACATCTGGTAATTATTGTTTCATAGATATAGATAATATCAATAGGATTGTTATATAACTTACCTAATACCAAATAATAAATAGTGTCCGGAGCGTACTCGCTCCCGTTGGGTTTCCGCACTTCCTTCACGAACAAACAGAGTGAATAGTTCAGCTCGTCGGCCGTCAACTGCAGTATTTCTGACTTGAACGGTTTCCGTCTTATAGAACTCTTTTCAATCTCGGCGTTTTTCGTCATCACCCACTGTTTCCAGGCGTTCACACCAAATGTATACTGTAAAAAATAATTCAATCATTGATACAAAGCGTTATTTAACAAGTATTGCCAGACGTATTATATAATAGCTTCTGCCCGCGACTTCGTCCGCGTGTAATAATTTAGGCTAATAGATAACACGCAGCGGAAGCTCTCAAACATTTTTCGTTAGTGCTTCGCTCTTATTGGCCTTAGCGTGATGATATATAGCCTATAGCCAACCTCGATAAATGAGCTATCTTACACTGAAAGAACTTTTCAAATTGGTACAGTAGTGCCCGAGATTAGCGCGTTCAACAAAACAAACCCTCCAGTTTTATAATATTGGTATAGATGAAGAAACCGCAGTCTTGGACAGTCCGGTTCCAGAGGGGTTTCCTCTCACGTAAGATTCGATTGAGGAATGAGCTTCCTGCTTTCCTGCGGACTACAGTATGGAATCCTTCAAGGGGAAAGTAAATAGGTTATTGAAGGGTTGGCAACGCGCACGTGATTCCTCTGATGTTGCAAGCGTCCATAGGCTATGGTGACTGCTTAACATAAGGTGATCCGCATGCTTGTTTGCTACCAGGGTGGTATTAAAAAAACACAACGATAGCGTATGCATAATGAAGCTTGTAGAGAATGTTATGGTCATAATTCGGTGAAGCTGTTAAGAAGACCTTGCTAAGTCAGTAGTGTAGTCAGTTCGAAAAAGAAAAGAACGTTATGATTGTTGGTTTTCTTCACCTTTAAGTATTTGTAGAGAATGTTACCGGTTGTAGACATTGTTTATATTTAGGCACTTCTAGAGATAGTAACGGTTATCGGCATTGTTTACCTTTAGGCACATGTTGGCGTCAGGCTTCTCGACGGGTTCGCGCGGCGGGTCCGGCTGCGGGGGAGGGGGCTCCGCGCGGCGCCGCTTCGAGCTCCTGCGCTTCCGCCCCGCCGCGCCCGACGACGCGCGCAACGCCGCCACCGCGCGCTGCTGCTCCAGCACCATCATGTGGTGGTGGTGCATGCCCTCGCCTTCCAAACCTTACCACGTCACAAACAGACCAACAAGCTTCATCATTGTTTACTTTTTTTTATAGCAGTCGTAACAGCTTCACCGGACTACTAAAACGAGCGCTTAAGGCACTCAGCCGATTTTATTCGGGCAACTAGCTCAAGGGTGCACGGCACAACTCGGCTTTGGCTGTTGCCTGATACATGCAATTTGCGACCTATCTGCACTAACCTTTTTTTTTGTGGAGAGAAAATCTATCCTAAGCTAAGCTAACTTCATACATATATACCACATTCACTTATATATTCGTAAATCCTAAATAAATAATTCCAGTCCTATATAAATAAATCTGTTATTACATATCAAAATGACATAAATCTAATTTTAGCAGTTCCTAATTTTTTACGTTATTTTTCAAGATTCTCAAATTTTGTAAAATATGAAGATCATAAAAAACTAAATACCTTACGAAGGGCAACTTCATTCTCAGTGGTTAAAAATTGGAAATCATTAAAAAATAAATGACAAAAAACTGATAAAAATACTGATATCTGGAGGTCATTATCATTTTTTTGTCACTTTTTACACAAATATACATTTATTTCTAATTTACACTATTCTTAATCCAAATTTATTAAATTTTATTTTCTGTTTTTTAGTTGGATTATTTATGAAAGCGTGTTTTATTAGTTTATTTTTAAAGTATTATTTATTTTTCATTTTTTAGTTACAATTTTTTTAACTTTTTTTTCGGAATATTGCATTGTCATCGACCTTTGACAGGTGTGCAAAGTTTGAATTACATCTGATCGTTCAAAGTAGGACAAAATCGAGCTCAAAGGGGTCGGTAACATACAGTTCAAGCTAATAAAAGCGTGATAATTAAACATGTTATCTGAACTGTTACAATATTTTTAGCTCATTTTTTTAACGACACAAATATCAAATGCCGAATATAGTATGTTCTCAAGTGAAGTATTTACTCACACACACATCACTCCAAAACAGATACACATCTATTTGACTACTCCTTTTTTTGTGTATGTAAATGTCAGGCTAAGACTTGTATGAATGAGACATGTAATGTGTATGTAAGACATTTTTTACAGAATTTGAAAAAGTTTGGTAAAAAAGATCTTGATACAAAAAGTGAGTGAGCCCGTAGATACTCAAACATATTGACAGATTGATATTCATTTGTCATTTTATTTTACTCTTAAATTTATAACGTTAACCAAAACTTCACATACATCCTTTTGACTATACTTAAAAAGAATAATGTGTAATATTGCAATCAACTTAGAGGCCAAGTTTCTTCAAAAACTATTGAATCATATGAAAATGATTAAAGAACACATATATCATTGATTAAATAAACTAATATGACAGGCGCAACTAGTATTATATTATACAAAGCACACAAACAAATATGTAGAACATACTTGTGTATTTATAACAATTCAATAAATTACTGAAATCATTAACTTACCAGGCATCCCAGGATGTGAACTGGGCGTGATAGTGTTAGCTGTCATAGCGGACTCCAGGTCAACAGGTTGATCCTCGTACTCCGTAGCCATTTTCAATGCCATTTGTAGCATGTCTTCGCCAAATGCGTTATTGCCGTCGATGGCACCCACCGGGCTGAAACTTTCTTCAGCTAAAAATAATAATTTATATACATATATTAGTAGCTGAACTAGCCACGCGGTGCTGTGGCTCGGTTATTAAATGTAGAATAAAATTTTATGGTGGTAGAGCCACGCTGAAATTATTATTGGTTTCAGCATGAATGGGTCGGCTCGCCCGGGGTAGTACCACCCTCTCATAGAAAACCGACGTGAAGTAACAGTGCTTGCATTGTTGCGTTTCGTTCGGTCAGTGAGAGCGCCGGAGACCCACCTCCCTTCCCCTCTCCTCTTTCCTCTCCCTTTCCCTCCCCTAACCCTTCCCTACAAAAGATGGCAACGCACTTGCGACCTCTCTGGTGTTGTTAGTGTCCATGGACGGTGGTGATCACTTAACAGCAGGTGACCCACCTGTTCGTTTGCCACCTATGACATGTCAACAGGTTGATCCTCGTACTCCGTAGCCATTTTCAATGCCATTTGTAGCATGTCTTCGCCAAATGCGTTATTGCCGTCGATGGCACCCACCGGGCTGAAACTTTCTTCAGCTAAAAATAATAATTTATATACATATATTAGTAGCTGAACTAGCCACGCGGTGCTGTGGCTCGGTTATTAAATGTAGAATAAAATTTTATGGTGGTAGAGCCACGCTGAAATTATTATTGGTTTCAGCATGAATGGGTCGGCTCGCCCGGGGTAGTACCACCCTCTCATAGAAAACCGACGTGAAGTAACAGTGCTTGCATTGTTGCGTTTCGTTCGGTCAGTGAGAGCGCCGGAGACCCACCTCCCTTCCCCTCTCCTCTTTCCTCTCCCTTTCCCTCCCCTAACCCTTCCCTACAAAAGATGGCAACGCACTTGCGACCTCTCTGGTGTTGTTAGTGTCCATGGACGGTGGTGATCACTTAACAGCAGGTGACCCACCTGTTCGTTTGCCACCTATGACATAAAAAAAAAAAAAAAATATGATAAAGTATTTGGTATTAAGCTGTAATGAGTTTACGTACAAACTGTCAGGGGAAGGAACAGAAATTAAATTAAAACGCGATAATTGATCCTACAGTTTTCTGTTGATAAACTAATTTAAAGTGTCATCTGTTGGGGACAATGAATAACAATATTCAACATTGACAATACTTTCATTTATAATTAAAAAATATTGAGGCCATTCATCGGAATATAAATTATCCTTACTCAATGTGGACCAAATTATACATAAATACCAACTTTCACGAGGATTGGCTGAGTAGTTTCGGGGTTCATTGTGTATAAACATTATGACACTGGATTTTTATATATTTAGATTTATTTAACATACAATTATGGCATTTATTTAAAAAAACAATTACTGCTGTTATTATGTTCCGTTTTATAAACCTTGTCTTGTTATGTCTTTAGTAATTTAAGTTTGTAGTGCCATGTTATATCTTTCGATAGTCTTGCTAACATCCCAGAATTTGTTATTATTTCCCAACCAGTTCTTGTTCAGAATAATCTATATTAATATATAAAGCTGAAGAGTTTGTTTGGTTGAACGCGATAATCTCAGGAACTACCAGTCCGATTTGAGAAAGATATATATATATATCATCACGCTACTACCAATAGAAGCAGAGCACCAATGAAGAATGTTTCAAAATCAGGCACTTTTTCATATTGAGAGATTTCGTTAGCGTTAGTATTATATACGTTGCCATGGAAACGTGGTAAGTTTCTGTTGCAAACATTTTCAAAGTTTATTCTGGTTTCCTATTCAAAAAGCTTATACTACTTTTAATTCCAATTGTTTATTTGTTCTCTATTACGTATTACAAAAATAAAGTTTGTGTATGGTACTAAAATTACAACTTTTTGACGAATGGATATGGTTACAAATGATCAAAAAAAATTTTTTTATACTTTGTCTATATTTTTATTTTTTGTCTGTTTTCTTGTTTGATTCGGGTAATCTCCAAAACGGCTGGAACTATTTTAACGGGAATTTTACTGCCAGATAGCCGAAATTATAGCGGTTGACATATTCTATTTTATTTGTCCGCGGCTTCGTCTACATTGCTATTTCCAAAATTGTTGGACCGATTTTCACGGGGTATTCACTGGTAGACAGCAGACCTCATAAAAAGTAATTTAGGTTTTTTATTCGCCTATGGCCTCAGTGGAATATCCGTAATACTTGAACTTATTTTCACGAGACTTTGACTGGTAGGTAACTCACCTTATAAGAAGTAACTTAGACTATTTTATTTTGTTACTCAAGACTTCGTCCGCAATATCCTACTATCTCCTAATTGGTTGGACCGACTTTCACGGGGCTTTTACGGGCAGATAACTAGCGAGCTCCGAAGATGTCCCGCCCCGATAATAAAAAGAAAACCTTGACAAATTATACCTAAACCTTACCCCATGAATAATTATATCTAGAGGTGAAAACGACATGAAAATGGTAGTTTTTGACTTTATTGCGAACAGATAAACTGACAGACCAGAGGACTTTCTTTTTAACCGACTTCGAAAAAGGAGGAGGTTACTATGTTCGGTTGTATGTATATTAATCCATATTTTCATCAATTGTGAACCGATTTTAATGATTCTTTTTTTATTTGAATTGGTACACTATGTAGTGATTAACTGCTGCCTGTGCATTCGTCCATGTGAAATATGTTACAACCGTGTGCTTTACTGGACTCCAAGAATAAATATACATAATTGAAAGTCATATATGAATATATCATCTTTTTGGTCAGTTTGGCGGCCATATTGTTTTATTTACGGCGTTTGCTTCTACATAACGCATTGATTATAGCAATGTATAAGGATAACTTAAGTATATCGACGATACGGGCATATTATATCTATATAATAAAAGATTTAGGATATATGGTTCGATAATGTATAGCTTATAATTTTCATTACTTTCTTATATAGTGTTAGTGAACACCGTGTGGTATATAGTAGGTTAAAGATCCAGGTATGTTGCTGATGATAACTCCCATCCCATTCAATATAGTATTAGTATTCATATATCTAATGTACACGTTACATGTTACAGTAGATGGCGTTCGTGTCGTAGTTACAAATGTTTTTGAAAAATCATCTGTAATATACACACCCACTCACAATTTTACATTTCTTTAATACATTTTTAAAAAGCGCGTGTGGAGCCGCGGGTAACTGCTAGTTATGTTATATTATTCAACATGCTACCAATATTAAACAATATTACTTCAAATAAGGTAAATTTTAAATAAAAAATCACAAATACTGTTATATAACAAAGATCCCACCAAACATTCAACAATTTTGTACACAAAATCATACGAAAACTTATTATAAAAAGTGTTGAAGAAAAATAAATTTCGTATTTTATATTATGCCATATTTCATTAATTTAAAATTATATAATCATTATTGTAACGTGTAGGTTATAATTATTATTACGACGTTGTATAGGGAATTCCAGAATTTGTAAATATATAAATATGTACAACACATGGACAAATGTGTGCCCAAAGTAAGGGACGGACCACGTAATAGTTGTGAGGATGAAAAATATGTAAGTGTCGAGGTAAAACTCGCATGGCCACCCGCTCGTAAAATATGAATTTGTAAAAATTTATTTTATACTCTACAGTCCTAAATGTTTATTCTTTGTTTCGTTTAAAAACCTGGAAGAGTCACTAACTAAAAGAAAACTATAACATTTGCTTCAGATTTAAGATTTTGTCTGTTAATATGAGATATTAAATTAAATTCATACCATTGTCATCATCGGTATCGGAGTCACTCTGATCTTTTTTCTTATCACCTGCGACCATCTCAGCCATCATCAGCAGCTCCGCTTCGAAAGGATCCGTTGGCATCTTATCATGGATCTTATTTATTTCTTTCATTATACCCTTAGCCGAATTCCTGGTCGTGGGTACGAAGACAGGTGTGGGAATAGGTATTGGTATTGGCACCGGGACCGGGAAGGGAAGTGACCACATGACGCAAGGAACTGGTATGTATATTGGTACAGGAACAGGGATCAGAACTTTTCGTTCCAAACTGGAATCTGTTTGACATTCCTTAGTGCATGGATGCGGACGGCAGGAGACACCTTTTGACGCTGTCATGGGTTTCGCCATAGTCCCTTTGTTGGCGACTTCATGTGGCGGTAGAGTTTTCACGATGACATGATTGTAGATTTTTGGGGGTGGTGGTGGTGGGGGTGTCGGTGGTTTGGGAGGTAGGGGGAGGGGGGGTTTTAGGAGCTGCAGGTGGTTCGGGCTCGGGGGGCGGTTGGTTAAGGTTGGCGAGCCTCTTAGATTTCGCGCGTGTTACTGATGGAGTGAGAGGCGGAGGAGCAGCTAACGACTGCACACTGGAAATTACCGGCAAACCGCCACTCCTCTGTGCTGTGAAATAAGACAAAACAACCGACATTCATATTGACAGCAGTGGATTGCATGGTGGTTGAGCTTTTTTTAAGCCCATTTAACTAAATACAACCCTGGAGTTGAGAATCATGTTGCCAAGCACCTAACAGGTGTGTTTCGGCAGCTGCTCTTGTTTCTCACACCTTAGACCCTGTAGTCATTTAACATCAGGTAAGATTGAGGTGAAGCGCTAAAACCTAAATAAAAAGCGGAACGCAGGTATAAATGATACGATTCTTCAGTTGTGTTTTGTTGGTCGTTCTGCCGCCGTAAGAACAAAGGGGTGTATTTAACTAAAACATAAATAAGAGAAAAATCGAGATTCTGTAGTAGCCTATGATTAAGCAAAGCATTTGTAACTCGTTTTTTGTTTAAGTGTAATTTGAGTAGAGAAGCTGATAGGTGAACAAAAAAATACTGTTAGATGCACCTTTATTCCTGACCCTGAATATGAATAAAACTCAATATTGCAAAATTACGGATACACCCCTTTTTCTTTAAATGGCAGCATAGATATTTTTGAACTGCAATGTCTATGATCAGACACAGTACACTTTGCTATAATATAAACAAAAATAGCAACAAGTATTAGTTCTATTTAAACATGTAGGGGACACTACAGGCATTAATAAGTTCCTGTTTACTTGGTTATTACATCTTACCATTGTTTTTATTATTGTTGGTTGTGCATGTTCTTCTGGGTGCTCCTGTAGGAACAGCTTTCTGCTGGTCTATCGATTCTCCAGGGATTAGTGGAGGTGTATGTTTTGCATATTGACCCTGCAACATACATAAGATATTCACACTATATTTTAACAACACAGAAGCCAAAATCACTATTCTAACTCAAACATTACTACTACATTTAAATTACTTGTTTTCTTTACAAATTTAGTAAAGTGGTGGTGGTGAGCTGTATATTCTTAAAGTGTATTTGGTATGGCATTAATTTGTATCAAAATATGTAAACACGAAGAACAAATTTGTGACCGCAATTAGTTATTTTATTTACTAGATTATTCTAACACTTTCTATAAATACATGGAACAAATAGAATGATATATTTGAAAGAGTACCAGTTTTTATTTGAAACTATTTTAATATATATTTTTCTAACCTGGAAGGACATAACACAGGAGTATGTGCAGAAATTCCTGACTGTTGCATCAGACATTGTCAAGTGGTACTGCGCTAATGATGTTCGTCTACACATGTCGCATTTTGTTCTAAAAACATAGATACTTTCTTTAATACCAAAATATTCAGTATTAGTCTGGGCACGGAGTTTCGTTCATATTAATATGCTTCCAATGTCAAACGTTTCTGGTATGTAATATAGTAAATAAATGAAATTGAAAATGTTTTTAATTACTCACCTCCTAGACGAAACAGCATTAATAGACACCTGATAGAGATTCAAACAATTTAATGAGCACATCATAACAGCTTGGCCGTTCGCCTGAACTCGTCTGATCATGTCGAAATTATATTTTTTTACTTTACACCAGTTGCAGGGCACAATGTGACGAGTGTTACTTATGTAAACATTGAGGCAGGCTTTTGAGCAAAAACAATGTGGACTGTTGTCATCATAGATCGTAAAACACTTGGATTGCTTCCTTTCAAAATACTTTTTACACCACTGGCATTGATCTGTGAAATCATTTATGTGTTGTGAAAATTGTTACAAGAATGTATATACATTTTCACTAGATAGTGCCTTTGACTTCATTCTCTTTCAAATGGTTTTATTTTTTCATGTGAATCACACATTTTGTATAGCTTATTGTTAGCTGTATTTTATTTGAATGAATAGCTGATATCCAGGATTTAGTTCGCATTGTTTATTATATTAACAATATATTTTATGTACTCGGGAGAAACATACGAAAAACTAAAAGTAGAAATATACCTCTTACAATTACATGCACACAAAATTTCTTTGTGAACTATGTTATCCGTTTACTTCCCCTTTCCTGCGCAGACGCAACACACCACTTACCCCCTTCACCACGGTAAGAAAATACACAAAATTCTAAAATGCTAAATACGTACATAAATATCGTAATCTCAAAAATGTTAAGTTTATATTAAATAATTATTTTTTTAGATAATGACTGTGTCTAAGAAATTTCACTGAAGAAATTTGATCAAAATGTTTATGTGTCATGCGCACACGAAGTCAAGTCTATCATTTTATTTATATATTAATTAGAAGATATATTATGTCAAATTTACTCCCTATGCAAAAATATAATGGTATGTACTTCAAGGTATGCACTAAAGTCCTATATATTAATAAGCCTCGTTAAAATCCGTTCCACTGTTTCAATGAATAGACCAAACAAAACAATAATGTTTATATAGCATGACTGGTTTTATAATTGCAATACTTTCACAAATTACTCATTACTTGCTTATCATTTTAAATCAATTAAAAAAATATGCTATATATGCTTAATATTTGACCTAATTATCTCGATAAAAAGCAAAACTGATATATACTCAACATCAGGTGATTTACGAAAAAACGAACTGCTGTAATAAATGACTCGCGCCTCGCTTCCCTTTGTTGTTTGTTAGTTTTTGTTTTGATATTATTATTTTATATGTTAAATGTGACCATGAAGTATCCTACGATTTACTAGGGTGATAAATTTTAAACAGTCACCTGGTATATAGTGTATCGGAATCATAAACTTACCAGGAAATATATTATTCACAAATTTGAAAGCAGCAAAGCATGGATCGGAGCATAACCTCTGAGAAACGTTCTCACTCACTTCCACTTCAATAGAGGTCACTTTTTCCAAGGAACACACAGCACATTTAGCCCACACTTGCTGCGGAGCTGGGTTCTTACTCATGTGATCAAACTTTTCCATACATATTTGGGTACAAAAGTCTTTAAATTGACCTTTATCACCAACAGGAGCTAAGAAACCTTGATGTCCAACAGATATGTCTCTCTGACAATAACAACATATTTTTAAACCCTTCTTAAACTCTTCCAAACATCCCGAATTGCAAAACTGCCGTATATCATAACCAAACCTAACACAATATTTCCCTAAACTCGTATGTATAACAGGATTTTTACAATTTGCACAACGCGCCCCAATTTTATTCTGATACCGACCTAAACACACTTCATCACAAAAGTCCATAGTCTCCCAAATCAAAGTTTTCTCATTCATTTCAAGTATTAATGTGCAGAAACTACATCTACGCAAAAATGTCCTTTCTCTTTCTTCTCTAGCAGCCTGCACCATAGCGGGAGTCTTTGCTTGTATTTTATATGCTTCATCTAAATATTTATCTGTCGCATTACTTATAACTTTCAATTTAAGCAAAGGAGGATTTGTATTCACTTGTTTTTTAGGTTGTGTTTTTCGTAATGATCTCATTTTTTTAATAATGTATCTACCGTTTTCAGCTAAATTCAGACTTTTAATACAACTTGGCTCACAGACAAAATGATTTTCTCCATATCTAACCATGGCATATGAACAGGATCGTATTTGATTGCATACTAAACACTCCGCTTCTTTTGGTAGGATTTCTTCTATTGTAATTTTTCGCCGTTTATAAGTATATATATCTTTCTCATCTGCCATCATACCGTGTAAACAGTTCAAGGAGCAATAGTTCGTATCTTCACCATCAAAATTGTAATAAAAGTAGCATATTTTCCGTTCTTCACATTCTGAGCAAGTTAACATTTTGGGTATAATTTCTTCTATCGTATATTTTTTCTCTATAATGTTGTGTTGTCCAGGATGATCTTCTTGAAAGGATTTGACACATGGCTCACTGCATAAATAGCAGTGAGTACCATCTTTCGTATATCGGAATGAACAAGGTTTCTCATTATTGCATTGTGAACAGACCTTGTCTGCTGAAGTATGTTCTTGTATTATATTGTACACTGTTGTATCTTCCGTTTCAATGCTTTCATCATGTTCATTTTCTTTATCTACAAAAAGAATTATATTAGAATTGTTTAAATTAAGACACATTTATATTATTCTGACAAGCATTATTTGAATATGACAAAATTGCTAAAGCATAGTAAATATTTATATATACCTCCATTCTCATGGGATGCATCTTCATTAGCAGTATCAGTTTCTAAATGCTCACCAGAATCACCAACATTTTCATCAACATGACCATCTTCAGTTACTTCATTCTCTTCTTTAAGTACTTCTTCTTCAGCTGTAAAAAGCTTTCAAATATTAGTACTTACTTTTGAATTTATTTTTCACATTCTTCTGCCAATAACTTTGAAATATTAACTACACTACCTTCAGCTTGTTTTCTTTTCTCTGCTAAAGCTTTTGCTGCTTCAGCTTTATCTGCTTCAGAGATTTCTCTTTCTGTGTCAGGAAGAAGGCAAACCTCTTCATCTGCACCGGGTTGATCCAATGCTGTATTGAAACAATTAATAATTTAGATTAATAATAGTTTTTAATATTTCATATACAGTCAAAACCGGATATAACGACACGACCATATAACTTCGGACGTTATATCCCATAGTTGTTATAAGCAATACACACAAGTAGTCATATTAATAGTCTATATCTATGTATACAATTTTTTATAAAAACGTTTATTCTGAAAAACTTTGAGTACCAACAGTACAGCTTATAGACCACACTCAGTTTTTAAAGATTTCCTCTGGATATCCTTTGCCCTTGTACCTTCAGGACGCCAGCCTTTTGGCCACAAACTTTTCCAGCCACAATATTATGACGAGCACGAAAACGATGTACCCAAGACGACGAGCACTCGAAATTTTCCTTCCCCATAAGTCGAGCAAAGTAGTTGGCTTTTTGTTGCAGGATCAGACCACTTAATGGGACGTTGTTTGCCCTCTGATGTTTAAACCATTTTAATAAAGCCTCTTCCATAACTTTATGTTCAGATGTCCTCCATTGTTTAATTTTCAAAGAATTGTTCTTGAAAAGAGCTTTTATTTTATCTCTATTCTTCCAAATAGTAGATATAGTAGAGTGTGAGACTCCACATTCCTTTGCAAGTTTACTATTTGACTTGCCATTTTGTAATTTCCATATAATGCGTGATTTTTCTCCAATATTCAATGCTTTCCTTTTTTTGCGACATGGTAAAGCGAAAACACACAAAACAAAAATTTATCAATTCAACCTTTCATTCACGCTGTTAACTATCGTACGAAATAAGCCGTGAAACATGCATGGTCAAATGGCACAGAGTGTTCAAGAGGTTCGGAAAAAATGCGTAAGTAGCGAAAAGTAAAAACATTCCTTCATAGATTTATAAGCTTCAAAATTGTTCGTATTGTTTTATTTTACTGGTACAAACACAAGGGGGGTTTATCATGATGAATATTGGTGATGAAGTTGTATCACTTAACTGTTTAAATAGGGATTCGGCTGGGACCTTGCCATTCAATCATAATAAAGGATCAGTCTTTATATTCGGTTTAGACTATATTTAATATGATATTGATGATAACATTCAGTACTGTTAAGGAAATTTTTATGAGTACTCCAAATCAAACATGGAAAATATCTACATAAAATAATAAGCATTGAAAAAATATCTAAATCTGCAATTCAATTTTCATCTTAGGGTTATTTCATACATGGGCAGTGGGAAGAATAAAATTCAATAATTTTTAAATGCACATTACTTAATTAGGTTTTCCATTCAATAAAAAGGTTGATTTTTTGAAGTGAAAACTTCTTTAAGGATGTTGAGCGGTTTTTTTAATAAGCAATAAATTTATAATTTCGCGTCATGACATGCGAGACCGACGGCATTGTGCTTGTGTGGCTTGCGTCAGAGCTGCGAGGATTTCGTACATCTAATATTAATATTTTATACTGAGATTAATAATAAAGGAATTTTAGGAAATTTTATATTCTACAAGAATCTGAGATGTAAAAATTTTTAGCTCATAACAGTTTAAAAGTTGTGATACTTTTAATGAAAGAAGATTTTTTTACGTGTTATTTAAATGGGAAATTTTGACTGCTCACTGACACCTTTTAAAATTGAGCTAAAAATTCAGCCTTCTGCAGACATTTTTCTTTCAGTAAATAGACTCATTTTAACCTATAACTTCGATAGGTTAGTTTTTTTGGCTCACCCTAGTATACAGTGCAACCTTAATATATTGAACCTCAATTTAACGACTTCCTCGATTTAACAAATTTTTCGTAATCCCCTTGTATTGTTCATAAGAGTCAGTGTAAATAATACCTTGCGAATTTTTTTTAGGAACAACCTCTTTATAACGAATTTTCAAATATCATAAAGTGTAAATACATCTAATTAACGAATTTTGTTAACTAAAAACCTCTATATAACATTTTATTTAGATTATTAATCTAAGGGTTAAAAAATACATAGAGTAATTTCATAAAAATGTGTTATCATTTATAAGCAGAAGTTGTTCGCTATAACATGATGAGTATGTGATGTTGAGGTCAATAAAACTATGTATTTCTTTATCTCTTTATAACAAATTTTAGACCAACCTTACCTCAATATAACAAACCTCAGTTTAACGAATTACTTGATATAACGAATATTCGAGTTCCCGTCGAATTTTTTATAGCGAGGTTGCACTGTATTTACCATATAACATAATATGGTTATAGTTTAGAACCATATGGTGATGTGTGGGAACTATACCAAAAAAAGAATAAAAGACACTTGAACTGTTCAAGAGCCTGATAAAAATTAATACATCCAGTATAATTGCCAAATGATTAAATAAAATATGGTGAATTTAGTCTTTCTAAAATAAACTTGCAGTACTGGTCATTCTATTAGTAATATACATTTAAATCACGAGTTGGTAATTAGTATTTAATGAAAGTAGTATTTAAAATATCATACATGCATGTTCTTCAACATCGTCATGGCCAGCATCACTCTCTGTATGGTCAGCATTATGATCTTCATCTTCCTCATCTATATTTATTGTCGCCCCTTGAGATTTTGATGTCTCAGGTTGAGTGTCATGAGTATCTTTTAAAAGTGCATCAAAGGGGTCAAAAGCCTGATAATGTAATTTAAAAATTATTTTTTATAATTAAAAATAATATAATAATATTCTTTACAAATGTTTCATAAGCTACCTGCGTATGGTCTTCCTGTGAATCATCAATAGAAACATTGGGTGCATTCTCAAACTCTGGTTTACCGATTTCATCTTGATCTGCACCCACTTTATCACTTTCTTCCTGAGTGTAGGATTCATGGCTAGTTCCGTGACTCGTAGATTCTAAATTTGGTACATCTTGACTGTGTGATTCCTCTTTTAAAGTATCATCTATATCATTTTCTGCAAATTATTATGTGTTATATTAAAAGTATAATTCAAACTGGATTTTTTAAGTATATCTGTACAAAAAGTAGGACATATTCACTATGGAAAGATCATTATAGTTCTGTATTTTTTCAAACACGGGAGACATAAATAATTGAATCAAAGTATTGTTTTTCATGGGTCATCACAATGCATTCAAATATAATTTATTTTCTGCACACTATAGATCTGCACCTTTTCTCTGTTAGCGTTAATTATTAGTCTTGTTAAAAATAATTAAAAATGTGAGCAACTATTGTTATTATTTTATCTATCTATTAAATATTATATGTTTGCTATATTATGTTAATTTACATACTTTTCATTGTCATTATTTCCTTTATGGCGGCTTCATTCTTAATTTTATTTAAATAATTTAGTGGTGTATCGAAATGCAGTTACTGTTAGTTAATTTAATTATCATAGTACTAGCCTCTGCCCTCGAATTTGTTCGCGGGAAATAGTTACTTTGGGCTCACGCTAATAGGCAACGGAACTTTAACTCAAGAGAAAAAAACTCTGATTTTGAAACAATCTTAATTGGTGCTCCGCTCCTATTGGTCTCAGCGCGATGATATATAGCCTATAA
The DNA here is from genome assembly GCA_015888305.1 of Antheraea pernyi. Lineage (NCBI taxonomy): Eukaryota > Metazoa > Arthropoda > Insecta > Lepidoptera > Saturniidae > Antheraea > Antheraea pernyi. Next base: position 28,378 of record MU159517.1, on the reverse strand, counting down.
CCTTCCTCGATAAATGAGCTATATAACAATCAAGATTTTATTTTATCGGACCAGTAGTTCCTGATATTACCCCCTACAACGTCACAACGTCACAAACTTTACCTCTTTATAATATTAGTATAGATAAAGCATTTAATTATACAGTAACACACCATTGCTACTTTTATTCTGAGACTCGTTATCTTCTGAATCTACACCGTCTTTCCTGTCTGTATCACTTTTAACACTAACACTATCTTCAGTATTCACATCATCAACATGATTTTGAAGGGTATCGTCCTTTTGTTCACTGTCTGTTTTCAATTCACATTCACGGTCAGACGTACCGGGGTCATCTCCGGTCACTTGATCCAGATCATCAGGTTTTTCTGATATACTGTCTTTTTCATCCATATTTCGAATCCAATTGGAAAATCACGTCAATTTAATAAGAAATATACATCTGAAAATAACAAAAAGTTAGTTATTACGCCTTCCTAAAGAATATAAAATGCCGCAAGTACCCGGCAGAACAATTTTTAGGTTATGATGCTGATGGGTATTGAAATTTACGATGCCTTTAAATTTTGTTTTATTTAGCACTATGTCATTCAAATTAAAGCTGTAACTTACACTCAATAATGGAAATAATTATTTATTTTATTGGGAATAAGTTTTATTACACGCAATGCCAATCTACACAAAAGCTGTACGTATCCCGCGCTTATTTCGGTTCAGTATTTATTCGCTCGATCCATGAGAACTTAACTTTTACAATAACTCGAATCGGCAGAGGTAAGATGCTCTTTTTCTGTCAATTGTGCTTTTATATTACAAAATTTTATTGCATTCGCCACCTATACGTCTGCGAAAGTATTCTGTGAGTATTCAAGTGTAGAATCATTGCAGATATTTTATTATTGTCACAATAATTTTACTCTATAAGTTCTAAACTTGTAGATTCCATCAAATAACGCCGTAAATATCAATAACTTTACTCACGAAGATGAAGCGAATCCACAATTCACTTGAAAGCACAACAAACGGCAACCATTTTGGAATCAACCTGCCCCTACCAAATTGCTAAGATAAGGATGTATAGCTAAGCTGTCAAAATAATTCCTTTCACTAAATATTTACAGCATAGGTATTTAGACTAAGCTATATAATAGTCTTAAGTTGACCTTACATTTTTTAAGAATTGAATTCACACCATAAATGTTTAATTTACGGGATAACTACGAATTGGTAGTTTTTACATTACAATGTTGGTAGAACAGCAAGTGACGCTTCCCGCTTGCATTTTTAGTGATGCCTGCTTCCTACATTCCTAATTTAAATTGTCGATGAAATCACGAACACTTTGAAAAGTGTTTATAACCTTTTTTAAGTAATAAAGTCACTGAATAAGCACTAAAATATCTTAATCATAAAATATACTAGACTATACAATGGTTTCTAATTGTAATCGAACGCAAGAAACATTTACAATTTATATATGTAATACATACATTCGTATATTTACTACCCCTTACTTTGAATATATATCAATATGAGGAGCGTAGAAGAGCAAGAGCGATTAAGTAACGTTTAAATTACAATTAAAAAGCTTTATTCATAATTATAATTCCCATTAGTTGTACTATTCATAAAAATATTATTGTCGACAAAGTGACATTATTTTTATGGCACTGCACTATTTATTACATAAAAAGTTAAATTTAATATTTATTATTTTATTAAGATCATATATAGTTTAAATAATTGTAAAAAACAATTATAATTCCATAATTGGGCTTGTCGTTAATCAATAAGAGCTCACTTGAAATGTGTGCTTATTTAATTTTGTTTAGTTTGTTTGAAACACAGCCAATGTAAGCCCGTTTCACATGCCGCAATGTATTCAAAAGATGCAAAAATAATACCCCGAAAAAGCAATTTAACGGCCGGAGTATCTTACTTTCGCTAAATACATGTAGAATATGTTCTATTTTAAGCTTTAAACTAACTAATAATATTAAAATTTTAACAAAATTAGCGATTTTAAACCTGTGATACAAATGTTTGGCTTCGCCCCTCACGAACACGCACAATAACGGGAAAACGTACTTTATTCATTACGTGTTAATGGTTGAATTCACACTAAATGTTGTTTATGTTATCTTTTCATTTGTGAGGGGAATAATTTATTACTTTGCTCGTTTTATCGTAAGTATTAGATAATATTTTGAACATTTGTGACTTTATTACAAGGTTTTATGATTGTAACTTGGTTGAACTTTTAAAACTTTTTTCTCCCTTTCTTAGTATAAACATATAGCTACACGTAAGTATATATTTACGCGGACGGCTTTTAGCTTCTATTTGTACGTGACCCTTTATCTAGTTATTGTTTATCGAAGAAATTTAGTATACTAATATGTTATGAATACTAAGCTGTAAAATTGTATTGTTTCTACAAATTACGTGCGCTTGTGGCTAACATGTGCTATGCGCGATGTCAAAAATAAATTGAATTAGTTGCATCTGATACAGCTGTAATTTCTCTTACATATTCATATATATCAAGTGAATTTTGTAGTAGTGTTTAAAATAAGTAGCAAAAATACCGTTTTTTGAAAAAAAAAAGAAGATATTTAGTATACAGTGTCTCTTAAATTGCTCTCTACAGTCGGCCATATAATACGTTTGTACTGAGAATACGTTGTTTGTACGGTTACAGTTTGAAATGTTGAAGCATTACAAGATCTATGTAATTAACTATACTTAAATGTAAAACTATTATATATTTGTGTGTGGCCACCAGACTAGGCCCCCGTCGGCAACGGCTCAAGTTTAGGTCCGTTCCTTCGGCGTGGAGCCCTTGAGTACGCGGCTCGCGCGATACAGTGACACAAAATCTTACATCACTGCGACAACATTACACATGTCACCTCCACACACGTGCACGCATACCCGCTGACACATGCAAGTCGAAGGGTTTTATATTTTTTCCCTTACCAAACTGAAATAGTTTAGAATATTATCCGATACGAAATATATATATAAGAGTTATTGAGTTATGTATGCTTGGTACACATATATGTTTCAACAACTCATATATGTATGAATAGTTAGCGTAGCTTAGGCCAGCTCAGATAGGTCACGAATTGCATGTATCAGGCAACAGCCAAAGCTGAGGTGTGCCGTGCACCCTTGAGCTAGTTGTCAAAATAAAATCGGCCGAGTGCCTTAAGCGCTCGCCTTAGTAGTCCGGTGAAGCTGTTAAGACCTTGCTTGGTCAATAGCGTAGGCAGATCGAAAAAAAAAATTGTATGTATACACATATATATATATAACATTAAAGATATCTGTAGTATTTCGTTTATTTCACAATTTTGGCGATTTGGATTTGAAAACCACGCTTAGTTAATCAGATTGTGCTAAATGTTACAGTTCCTGTGAATGAGCCCATATTAAACAAATAGAGTCCCTTTGAAAGAGTAAGAATAAAATTGAACGCATTTTAACATGACAGCTAATTGGAATTTACTGTTCTCAACTACAATATTAAAATAATATCATATACTGTGTGTTTATTGGTTAATATAATAAACATGGCTATTTTCATTGGTTAACTTTTCTATATTATATTGCTTACCAATAAGAGGTCGTAAGAAAGAATTCGGTTAGTTGTCTAACATTCTCAATTATGGCGGTATCGGGTTTTTTCAAGCTCAAATATGAAATGAGTAGTTATTTGCGCCGCCCAGGCGGCGACATTGACAGCGATTTGTCGAATATTTTCATGCGCCATTTTGTGTATGCTATGGAATTTTGTGTTAAGTAATCGACACGAAGAGAACAAAATTATTGTAAGTACAACTTTGGGAATGTGTCCTCTGGAAACGAAATTATATTCGAAGTATTCGCGATTTCTATGTGGTGGCCACGCTGTGCTCACGATCGACTATTGTTCAGTGTTGTTTTGTTATATATTTAAGTCGAAAAGTGTAGTCTTTCTTCCTTGTGTGCCAATATTATTAGTCGTTCCAAGTACACAGCATTTCCTGATAATTTCAGATTCAGTACAATGTCTGAGAAGTTAGTGGGGAAAGCGGTGCTTAAACGGCACGAAGTCGCCAAACCAGTGCATATACAAAGGTTAGAAGCAGCTTTAGACGTGCGGCCTTTCATTTGCCAAGTGGAGAGGATCCTGAACTCTGATGGCGCTAGCGAAAGTGACGATGATTCTGATAAATCTATGATTAATGAGATGTCAAAAGGAGACCGTCTAGTTCATGGAGTGGTTACCTCTAAACAAGGTATATTCACAAGTATTTCTGCAATTTCCAACATAGTATCTAACGATAGAGGACCTATGTTTCTAATATCATAAAGCAATGTTATGTGTGTTCTAACTAAAGTAATTCACTTGCCTTAGGTAGAAATAAGTTCTCAAAAGCATAACTGTCATTAGGATGTAGCATAGGGAAGTTATCTAAACTAGATTTCAAAAATGCCTTTTATGCCGGTATAGATCTAATAATAGCTGTTTTGAATACTGTAGGTTTTTAAGTAGTTGATATAAAAAGGGGAAAAAACCATTAAGTTGTCTAATCCCATATACTTTATTAGCATTAGTCAAATCAGTGGGTTAATAGATTAACAGGAGTTAGTAGATATAATTTAGAGCCAAATGTAACAAGTTTTGTGAATTACAATTTCCCCTTTTTGTTGTGGATATGCTTTTATTTAGTTGCATAATTAAGTTTAATCTTGGAGTATTATCTTATAACTTTAACCTTGATGCTGTTTGAGTATTGCATCAATTTTTACTATGACCAGATGTAAATAATCACTCACATATAAGTAAGTAGTAATAACTTTGAAGACATACGAATTATAACTTTGTAGTGTAAGTTGCAGTCAAAAGCGTAAAATAAATTCACAATTTAACATAAGAGCTTTTGATATTTTCCAATAATCCATTAAAAAACACCGTTTTTTGTAATTAACTTGCATAGTAAGTTCATCAATTTTTGTGGGAAATTTGAATATTCGATCTGTCATTAGAAAAATTCACCCTTTTGTATTAGAGCTCTGTAATTCCTCAGTCTTATTTCCCATTAGTCTATTACAGATCTTTTTTGTCATTTCCTTGAAGAGTTAGAAGGACAAAACGAAATTCATCAATTTATATCATAACTTTGAATATTTACTTTGTCTGCTACTAATTAAACTGTTACAAACAATTTTTTAAACAAAACTTTGAGAGTCTGGAGTCTGGATATTTTCAGTAACAATAGCTGTTGCTTAAAACAGCATTTGTGCTTTAGTCCAGCATGCATCATCAGACTTGTTGTTTCTGTGAAAGCCACACAATCAGTTGGCGAGATTTTCATATGTATTCCAATCATATGTCGAAAAGATTTAAAATATTTTTTTTCTGGGATTAAATGGTGACTTTACATCACATAGTAAAAAATATATGGCCTTTAAAAATGGAGTACAAGTACAGTAAATCATGAAAGCTTAAGCGCTCGCCTTAGTAGACCGGTGAAGCTGTTAAGACCTTGCCAGGTCAATAGCGTAGTCAGTTCGAAAAAAAAAACGCATGAAAGCATATAGCTTTAACACCAATTTTAGGGGTCGTTGCAATAGACTGTTTCATATTCCTTTTTTTATAAATAATGTTTCTTTTAATAAACCAATTGCTAACATGTATACGTGTGTTGCTACTATTACTGGCTGTGTCTGTGCAGATATCAACATAGATATATTTCATCTTAGTCAGAATAAAATTCGTTATTTAGTATATAAACACAGATTCTCTCCTTAATATAATATAATTAAATTAGCATACTCATATAAGATTTCATGATTGTATTTTAAGCATGGATGTCCATGCATATATTTTGGATAATATAGCAGACAAAAAATAATCTATACATTGTAATTGTAAACATAGTTACTTATTATGTGTAATGTGTGCATTATAAATAAATATAGAAAAACATCAGGCTCTGAGGAGGTTAAATATTGGTTCAAAAGAGTTTTCTGAGAGATATTTTACGTAATGGTTGTAACTATGTACAATTAATTAGAAAAATGATACGTCCTTTGTTGAAGGAGAAAATGATGCACCTGTGGCTTCCGTCATAGTATTAAACATTTGTTTTAAGATTAAATATAATTTGTGAACTGAAACTTATAGGCACACAAGAAAATACTGTAAGATATGTCTTGTGTTGCTGATTCCGAATATTTAAAAAAATAAATATGAGATATGGTAGATATACTTTGTCTTTTCTATATCGAAAGATTAGGTTTTTTAATGTTTTTTTTTGTGTCAAAAGGCGGCAAACGAACAGGTGTGTCACCTGATGTTAAGTGATCACCATCGTCCATAGACACTAGCAACACCAGGGGAGTAGCAAGTGCGTTGCTAGCCTGTATATGAGGGAGAGGGGGAGTAAGAGAAAGGGGAGGGAGATGGTTCTCCGGCGCTCTCACTGACCGAACGAAACGCAACAATGCAAGCACTGTTACTTCACGTCGGTGTTCTGTGAGAGGGTGGTACTACCTCAGGCGAGCCGACCCATTCATGCTGAAACTAGTAATAGCTACAACGTGGCTCTACCTTCAAACCTTCCACCTTCAAAATTAGATACCTTCAGAATTAGGTAGGTTCATTGTAAGAATCTTATTTGAAGCATCACTGTAAGATCACAATAATTGGTGCAGCATTTTATGCATAATTATTACAGAACGACAGTGCGACAGGCTTCGTTTATACAACTTCTCATCAGTTGGTGAAGAGAGACAGTGGCTTCGAGATGTTCTACTCTCATCAGATTCAGAAACAAATAGTGAGGATGAGACCCTCGAGGATAAGGAACTCAGGATAAGAAGATTGTTAAAAGAAAGGAAACATCATAATAAATATGTGAAGAAATTTTTAAATAAACAGGTAAAGTTCTTTTATTCTCTACTCTGGCCTGGCGGACGTTATCTCCGTCTGATAAAAAAAAAACCTTGACAAATTATATATTTAAATTTTTCAATGTTCTATTTTATCTCTTTCTATTCTATCTTTCAATTTTCTATTATATAATATGTGTGTATACAAATTTTAGGTGTAGTTCTAAGCAATAAGTATAATGTTTTATCAAATAGATGTGCTACTGAGATTTATCCTATAAGCAATAAGTGCTATTTAGCAATGATTGATAATGTCCAAAGAGTAACAATGGGACTTTGATTTTTATGAGATATATCTAGTACAACTAGACAAATATTTAACAACTAGCGGGCACGGCAGACGTTGTCCCGCTCTGATTATGACAAAATCCTTGACAAATTATATACTAAAACATTCCTCATGAATCACCCTATCTATTGGTGAAAACCGTATGAAAATCCGTTCAGTAGTTTTTGAGTTTATCGCGAACAGACAGACAGACGCGGTAGGGGACTTTGTTTTATACTATGTAATGATTTCGTTGTGGGAAGTAACATTATCTGTGAGGTTATTTTTGACTAATAAAAATAGTTTAACATTGAAATATATTTAGTAGCAGTATTTGAATGTTTCGAGTCATAAATCTATTTGAAAGTGCAGTTGAATAATGTAAACAATAATCTATCTAATGTATGGCATCTATGGAACTCACTACAATCATTTTTAGAATTCACGTTATATGTACTATGGTGCCGGTTTGTTGTCTACAATTGACCGTTATCCTGAACGTCTAATGAATCGGTCTGTTATACCAACACCTACAACGAGAGGTCGAAGAGGCCGGCCAGCAGAAAGAGGTCTGTCTACAAGAGGTATTCATAAAGCTAGAAGAGGCAGAGTCCGGGAAAACCGTGGTTGCAATGATAATAGTGATGTGGTAAGTTTGATTTAGTGTTGTATAAATAGTATAGATATTTCTTTTAGTTTGCAGAGTATAATGGTTATAATAAGCATTAGCATGTCCTTGAAGTTAATGTTATTATGCTATTAACGTAGGTGAAAAGGGTTTTTTTTAATACTTTGGGTTTTAGTATTTTACCACAAATTCACCTGATGTTAAATGACAGTGTGATCTAAAATGGTAAAGATAGATGCAGCTGCTGAAATATACCTGTAGGTGCTCCAGGGCTGTAACTAGACTCAAATTCGAAGTAGGGCAGTATTGGTTACAGGTAGGGCGGAAGTAAAACAATTTATAATTATCGAATGTCACAAACTGTGGTGTATTCGGAAAAGTTTTTTTTTTATCTCATAGTTGGCAAACGAACAGGTGGATCACCTGCTGTTAAGTGATCACCACCCTCCATGGACACTAACAACACCAGAGGAGTCGCAAGTGCGTTGCCACCCTTACAGGGGAAGGGTTACGGGAGGAAGAGAGAGAGGGGAGGGGACGTGGGCCTCCGGCGCTTTCACTGACCGAACGAAACGCAACAATGCATGCACTGTTACTTCACGTCGGTTTTCTGTGAGAGGGTGGTAACACCCCGGGCGAGCCGACCCATTCATGCTGAAACCAAAACCAGTAATAGTTTCAGCTTGGCTCTACCACCATTTTAGATAGTTTAGATACGTATCGCTACATTCTTTTTTATCTCAAGCTATGAACAAAAAATGTTATTATAATAATTTATCTTAATATTTGGTATTTTTAAGATAGGGCATTGTGATTTCAAGGTAGGGGCATTGGCCCAAAATGGATTTTCAACTCAAAGGGTGGTAGCTAGTCAGAAGAGCTAAGAAAAAACACTTACTAACATGCTATGATTTTATCATGATGCTCTCTTTCCACTGAAGAACCTGGAAAGAACCTGTCCAGATGAGGCCATATTGGGGCTATATACATATATCCCGTCCAGATGTTACGGCGAATTTCCTCACTCGTACGTAAAACGCGTGCAATGAGCGAGATTTTGGAGTCGCTCGTTTTGAGATACTCGGACGACATTGCTGCGTTCAGTACTACGCGCGAGTCCGTAGGATACGTCGCATACGCTACGTACGGATAGACAACTAACGGCTATGTAGACTCGGCACAGACTCGAGCGTAGTAGTGGATCCAGCAATGGGACCCGAGTATCTCGAGACGCGCGGCGTCCACGAGTAAAACGTGCTCACGAGTCTAAGGAAACGCGTGGCACCGTCTATATATATCCCATATATAGCTCTAGTATCTGGGGAACGCGCGAGTGGACTCGCGTGCAAATCGCCTCATCTGGACACGGCCTAAGAATTTCGAAATTACGTTGATCGTCGCGGTGTGATTAGTTTATCAATGGGCCATCGTTACGATTTCATTTTTTTAGCCTGATAGTGTCGATTGGGAAGAAACACTACGTCACATGAAAGAGGAGAACGACACTGATGAGTTCAGCATCGGAAATGAGAAGCCAGGTGTGAGGTACCGAACGTTATTTATTTTGCTTCTATTCGTTGTGTAAGGTGGTTATTAACTGGACACTTTTAGGAGAAAAATTCCAAACAGTAATATAATAAATGAAGTGGATACAGGTTCCATAGGATTGAGAAGAATGAAGTGGACTGTAATCTTAAATCTGTATGTAATGCAAACAAATCTGTGTTATGGTTGCGACAGATTAAAACTTAAAAAAGTACTTATCAAAACCTGTTTAAAATACTTTAATAAAAATAAAAACAGTTTTTAGCAATAAACGTTCAAAAGTTTAAATTGAAACTTGTAATTTTTTGGTCAAGCTTTTATAAGAAGGTGACATAAATATTTTATTTACATATTTAAATCGATTATATATAGTCGTTTGGCGACATCGTTTAGAACAACATACCGGTTATATTGACCCAGGACAAAGGTTCCGGCTGAATACCGTATCTCGAAAACATCGTCGGTTGTTACGACAATCGGTTTTTACTACTAAATATGAGTAGTCCTTTCTATGTCGTTATAACAGATTTTGTCAATAGCTACTAAATAGAAATACAATAAAAAAAGTGTGTGTACTTATGTACACGAGCTAGAAGTTATACTTCTTTGGCGTAACAAGATAAAAATCTTTTCAAAAATTTTATTTTTCGCCTTATTCTACGTTTGTAGAAAAACGACACTAACAATAGAAAAAAGGTATTTAATACATTGAAAGTTTTAATACAAAGAAATACATACAACAAATACAAAGAAACAAAATGTTGACTGTAGCTAACTTCAGGGTGTCGGTTTCTCATGACGGTGTGCGCGCGCATCGTAAAAATTTCCTCTCATCTTTTTTCCCTAACGCGCCAAAAGAAGTGTAACTTCAAAAATCTGTTGAGAAACAGAGAAGGGAGATGTAATTACCTGTTTTGTCTGCCTATTTACATATAAATGTTTCCTTGATAGGGGTCGTAAAAAATTATCCATGCTAAAGAGTCCTGAAGCGTTAACTGCACGTAGAAGACGTCACTGGTTGTTGTTAGTCAAGAAAGAGTTGGGGAAAGTGCAGAGAGCTAGAACGGCAACACACAGAGAAGTCACATTACAAAGAAAACGACTCGCTACATTATGCTGCAAACATTGGAGACAAGTAGCAATGCAGGTGCATACATTGAATTATTTATTACATTATTATTTAGTAAAAATATTAATTAAAAAAAAAAACTATAGTCATTCAATTTTGTACTGTCAGTTAATATACAAATAATCGATTTTATGTATACATGACATTTTGTACAGGAATTATTTAGTTAAGAACTAAGACATTTTTAGAAATTTATCTCCAAAGAGCATTGATATATAAAAACCTAAGGTGCACAGTAAACGTCACATAAAATGAGCACACAATTCTCAATTGTCAAATAGTCTCACGTCATTCGCGTCTTTGGACTTTTTGTGCACGCCTGTACTTGTAAAAACAACTTTAAAGAATTAGTAGTCCGGTGAAGCTGTTAAGGCCTTGCTAGTCCAATATCGTAGTCAGTTCGAGAAAAAACTTTAAATAATTCCCGTAAGGTCGAATTTGCAAAAACATAAGTTTATAGTATAACTGTAACTATTTAGGTATATCACTGAGTTTTCGGGGACGGTTTTGAACGTTACTTTTATACGTAACTGTGCATCGTGGGGTTTTTATATATAAATGCCAATGAGGAATAAAAATTGAATAATTCATAAAGTTTGCCGATAAATCGTTAGACACAGAAATGGTGTGTATGAGTAAAAACGAAAAATGGTTGTTTTTGCATGATATAAGTATTTCATAAGAGTAATCTACATTTGACATAAATTCTAAGTTATTGATTTTAAGTTATATACTATTAAATCTTTAAAATATTGTTATTGATAATTGTATTCATAAAGTTTCGGTTTACAAGATTACATTTTCTTTGGTCTTTGTTCTAATTCTTATATATTTCATATTACAGTCTCAGAAAAACATGAAGGAAACCGTATGGAGATGTAAAAGGCTTAGTCGTGAAATGCAGGCCTACTGGCGGAGGTACGATAGAGCCGAGAGAGAAACGAGGCGACGGATGGAGAAAGAGGCAGAGGAACAGAGAAAGGTATGATAAGTCTACCGGGCATGGGGATATTGGACAATCTAGATCTAACAATTTATAACATAATACTTTAAAATTTTTATTTACTAAATAATAAACGGTGACATAGTAATTTGTATCATTAATTCTCTCAGTTTTAAGAGTTATTTTATTGCCTTTTTTTTAAATATTGTACTGGTTTCGATTTTTTATCTATATCTATTCTATACATATAATAAAAATGAAGTGCCTGTATGTAATATCAAAATAAAAATTTTTCACCGATTAGGTATGAAAGTATACTCGCTTCAGATAACAAAAATTCAATTTATAAAATTTTTGTCGGTCTGTCTGTCTGTTTGTTCCGGGTAATCTCCGAAACAGCTAAACCGATTTTGACAGGAATTTCATTAACACAGCTGAAATTACAGCGGGTTTCTTAGGCTACTCTAAATTAGACTAGGTATTAACCGCGGCTTCGTCTGCAATGCTATTTCCAAAACGGTTCGATCGATCTTCAATTCTTCAATTGAAGCAATTTATTTTATACTAGCTGTTACCCGTGACTTCGCCCGCAATGCTATCTCCAAAACAGTTCGATCGATCATCACATAACTTTCACTGGCAGATAGCTGAGCTTATAAAAAGTAATTCAAGTAATTTTAGTTTATACTAGCTGATAACCGTGGTTTCGCCCGTAATGCTATCTCCAAAACGTTTAGATCAGTTTTCACAAAGCTTTCACTGGTAGATTTACAAAAAGTAATTTAGGCAATTTTATTTTATACTAGCTGTTAACCTTGGCTTCGCCCACAGTGCTTTCTCCAAAACGGTTAGACCGATTTTCATGGGACTTTCACTGGCAGACAACGAACCTTATAAAAAGTAATTGAATTTATTTTAATTTAGACTAGCTATTACCCGCGACTTTGTCTGCATGAAAATTAGCAAGATTTCAACTCATTCTTTATTTTTAATAAGAGAAATAATTATCAGCTTATTGTTTACAATTCGATATTATATTTATTAATAACATTAATGATACATAGGTCTTCCTAAAAAGATCTTAGATTATAAACGTATTACGTAAAGAGTTCCATAATACAATTTCTTGCGGAACAGACGAGCGTTTATTTTTTGTATAGTCACAAAATCATAATTATAATAATGCCAATGTATATTAAATATAATGTAAATGTAAATCTTAGTAATAATATTTTAAGTTATTGTTTCGTTAGTTCCTTATACAGTGTAAGTGAGCACTGATACCTCAGTTATATGGTAGTATAGTAGTTATATGGTGGGTTAAGGTTCCAAATGTGTTGCTGATGACAAACCTCATTTGGTACGCTTTTTGTATTTATATATCTACTGTACATGTTACTTTTAGTGGCGTGCGCGTCGTACTTACAATTGTCTTTAAAGAGTGTTTCTGTAATTGTACATAGTCTCACAACTCTATAATCCGTTAATACGTTTTAAAAAAAACGCGTGCGGAGTTGCGGGTATAGCTAGTTTAATATATTTTTTAAGTCTCAAGGATTAAGACTTAAAAATACATACATGTAAAAATTAGAAATCTAAGTGGATTAAGTTTGAGATAATAATCTAAACTGTAATTATTTTTCCACGAAATACTAGGCTTTTTATTTATTCATTATAAGGGTTACACAACATAATCTAGTTTATTTCAAAGTAGGAAATTTTGCATATAAGTTACAAGTATTTTGTAGTGTGAGTTTTGAGAAAGGATATTTGAAAATTCATCCCCTCTGGGGGCTATTTTCTTTTTATTATTTCTGTGATGTTCTCCATGGGCATGAAGCATTTTCACATAACTTTCGAATGTAATGTAAATATGCTCCAAGAAAAGTTTATTGAAAATGCATCGCCTAAGAGGGTTAACTGATAGGGTTAAAAATACAACGATGCTCGAAACATTGCCTATAGAATATTCTGTGAGGCACAGGGATGGTTACATATTAATTTATATTTATAATCGTATTTCTAATATGGATACATTTTACAGATGGATGTTGAATTAATGGAAGCAAAGCGACAACGCAGAAAACTCAATTTCCTCATTACTCAGACAGAACTGTATGCACACTTCATGCAACGTAAGTTAAATAACGCTGAGGATTGTGACACGGGAACAGAACGCATTCTCAGGCAGTTGGACGAGGACCGTGACCCGAGACTGGCTACTATTGATCTTTATGACAGGTATTGGGTTTGTTATTTAAGTGTTAATTTTTTTTTATTGTATCACGGCAAAATGACTGCCGTGTGCCTGAGGGTAAGAACAGTACAATCCAAAAACAACGGTGACCACCGAGAGACACACTATCCATCGCCGGTCTCCGCTGTCATGCCGGCCTGGAAAAGCTGGATATGCACAGGCTGATCCCGAAACGCGACCCGCAGAAGCAAATCACTATGACGGTCTTTTTCGCCATATACATGGTGGTTGCGATCAAGTCAGGCTGTAATACACTACCAGCCCGCTTTCGCCATTGCCTCGTTCGTTGTTGAGCTGGGTGCACCACGTGCAGGTGAGGTTGGCTTGGGTGTCTCAAGTCTTAAATGTTATTCGACATTTCAAGATCCCGCCAAAAACTACGTCTATGATTTCTATGTTGTTTTTATATGTAAAAAAAACTCGAGACATTCATAAGTATTGCTGATATAAATGAAAACTACTTTAATTAATTATACTGTGAACTATTTACATTTCGTAATTTGTAAATTGAAATATTAAATATAATGTACACTAATAATGCACGGAGGTATATCTATAGGTACACACTATACATATAGCTAATAGGACGCGTGCGGGGACGATGACGCGAGTTCCATAATTTTTCATGTTTTCCATAATGTCACGCTTTTTGTTCCCGAAAAGTATACATATATACCAGGTGAATGTTGAAAGGGTGACGCCCTTCAATCCTGTGGTAGTTCATGGTCACATTTAACATATAAAATAATAATATCGAAATAAATAATAATAAACAACCAAGAGAACTTTAATTAAAGTTTGTTCTAAAGGGGCGCTTTTCAAAGTTAATCATTACGTAACTGCTTATCGTTGGAATGCCGCACGGTTGAACAAAGGGAAGTGAGGCGCGGCACGGTGTGATTCATTGCTTTCGTATTTATTACACCAGTTCCTTTTTTTCGTAAATCATCTGATGTTGAGTGTATATCAGTTTTGCGTTTTTCGAAATAATTAGGTCAAATATTAAGCACCTACTTTTTTAATTGATTTTAACGAGAATCGACTAATCGATTATCCTGTAAAGATATTGCTGGTGACTAACCAGTCGCGCTGTATACACAGTATACATATAGCTCATGGAAAGCGTTCGGTGACGATGACCCGAGTTCCATAATTTTTATTCACCCATAAAAGTGCTCAACGCGCCTAAAGAATTTTTCACTTCCAAAAAAACAGTGATGAGATGAAAGCTCGCGCGTCAAGAAACGCTCGGGAAGCGTTCAGAGCGGAGCGAGCACGCACGCAGTTGTTCGACAGCGCGGCCGGCGTCGAGGACGCGACGGAACCCGACGTCGACGAGGACGGAGAGGGGGAGGGGGAGGGGGAGGGAGAGGGGAGCAGGCGCGGGGGGGACTACGACCAGCCCTCTATATTCAGAGGAACTCTAAAGGGCTATCAGCTGAAGGGAATGAATTGGCTGGCGAACCTCTATGATCAGGTACGTGTCTATTAAGTTTTCGACTAATCTGATTGTTTTTTGTTTTGACTAATTTGACCTTTAAGTACTTTCAATGGACATTTGACTAATTTCAGTTATTCTTCTTTTTAAAATGGCAACATACCTGCGCACACAATTTCGCCAATGTCATGTGAATAGAGCGATAAATCTCCATTAAATTGCGCCAGACAATTAAACAAATTTATTTCTATTTAAACCGGGCTATCTACAAACAGACACCACAAACAAAGCACATATAGACTACACATAAAACATATTAGATTAGATTACAAACATACACAAGAGTTTTACACTAAAATCTAAAGTTTAATACTGGTTAGTTTAAAAAAAAATCAAAAAGGATAATTTGTTTTTTTTTACAAATTGACGTTTGAGTAATTTCAATTGACATTTGACTACTTTCAATTATTTTTTGCGTATTTGGACATTTAACTAAATTAAGATTTATTGACTTATTGTATTTTTTGACTAATTTGACATTTGAATAATTTAAAGTGTTTATGAACTAATTGGAGTTTTTGTTTAATTTTAATTATTTTATTAATTTCAATTATTTTTTAACCAATTGGACTTAAGTTTTATAATACTTTAAATACATTTTATCTTCAATAACTTTATTACAATCTAAAGAGAAACACAATTATAAACTTTATGATTCTTTATTTTTCCTTCCAAACAAAGTCGGTAGAATTTTTAAAGACACCATACCACATTATGGAATAAGCTGGAGATCCCGAGAAATGTTATAATATAATCTAATGGACACAACATACACTCAGACTCAAAATATAATTGAGCATAATTGTATTGTGTAAAATTTGAATTCACAACACTGTGGTGGCAGCGAAAGTTTGTGATACCTACAAAGAATAAATCGACAAAAACAAAATAATACGTTTTTTAATTGTCATAATCACACGTTTGTGACCAATAATTTAAAGACATACACTTTTTCTTTTAATAGGGAATTAGTGGGATATTAGCTGATGAGATGGGTCTTGGGAAGACTGTGCAGTGCATAGCATTCTTATGTCATGTAGCGGAGAGACTGGGCGTATGGGGTCCATTTCTAGTAGTTTCTCCAGCATCTACTCTACACAACTGGCAACAGGAGATGCAGAGATTTGTGCCAGATTTTAAAGTGGTATGTTCCATGTTTCTATCTTTTGTACCTTTGTTTCTATACTTTATATGATATAATTTATAACATTAAATTAGTACTAGAATTGCATGTAATGTTGCCAAAAATTATTGGTAGAAGAAACTGGTCCTATATTTTTCGTCCAATATAACAAATTTGAAATTTAGACGAACGTGGTATTTTTGTTTGTACATAATGAAATGTGCACTACACGTGTGAAGCACATAAGTCATAATTTTTAACATATAACGAAAATACCTAAAATCTATTTTAATATATTTGGAAAAGGACGTCCATGCAAGTTGATTGACAACTTTAGTCACAACTTGCATTAAAGAATGTTCCGCTAAATTTAAAAAAAAGAAAGTATTTTCTATCACGGAATACTGCAAATGCTTCATTTTTTTATTAAATAAGGTGCCATATTGGGGTAGTCCAAGCGAACGGAAAATTCTGCGTCAGTTCTGGGAGAGAAAGGACTTGCACACTCGGGCTGCAGCGTTTCATGTGGTGGTCACTTCATACCAGATCGTAGTATCAGATCTCAAGTATCTGAACCGTGTCTCATGGCAGTATATGATATTGGACGAGGCCCAAGCTATCAAAAGTTCAGCTAGTATGCGCTGGAAGTTGCTACTCGGATTCAGTTGTAGAAATCGCCTTTTACTCTCTGGTAAGATGTGTTTTCGTTGCAGTCAGTTTTAAGTCAAACAAGTAGCCCTTTGATATTTGAATTTGATTTTGATCTGTTATATATAATGACTTTTATATTATATTTATAATCTTGTGTTAATTGACTCTATATTTTGTAATGTTGGTGGCATTGGACGCAATATAGTTCGGTTGTAGTGGATGGGGAATAATACCACGGAGCATGAATTCTGAGATCCCACAAAAACTCACAGGAAAGTTCTAACAAGGTTCTAGTCAGAACATGAAAATGATCATAAGATACTTGTAATATTATTACGAACTCTACGATGGTAGTAATAATCTAGAATATTGGTTGCCAAAAATAAAGAAGAAAAAAGTAGCTTATGTTTGTTTTTATATTTCCCTGGAGAAATCAGTCGTTCTTTTTTACATAAAGTGAAGAAACCTTTCTATTTGGCTGAATAATGTATACCATATGTGCATGATCCTTACAGCCCATAGTCAAAACATCCAACCCCAAATAGGATCACTGTCCTATTCAGTGTAAATCACAGATAAAGTTGTTATCCTTATTGGATAATGTTATAAGTAGACATTTATATTTGCACATCTTTTAGATAAACATTGACTTTAGTTTATAGCATGTTGTGATAAAATCCAACATGAAATAGGATTATGGTTCCTATTTGGTATAGGTGACAGAAAAGTCGTTACTCTGACTTTTTATGGTGGATTTCGTGTCACACAATATTCACATTTCTTTAAGGTAGATTCACTGTGTGTTTGTGTGTTGTAGATTGTGGTTTTAATATTCAACCTCAAATAGAACAACAGTCCTATTCAGTACAAGTGACAAATAAGTTCCTGTTGGCATGGATCTGTGGTACATCTCGTGCCCTGTTACATCCAGACCTAAATTGTAACATTATTGGACATTATAGTTTATATTATATCATTATGTTTTAATCGTCATAGGCACACCAATACAAAACAGCATGGCGGAATTGTGGGCGTTACTTCACTTCATAATGCCGACGCTTTTTGACTCGCACGAAGAGTTTAATGAGTGGTTTTCGAAAGACATCGAGAGTCATGCCGAGAACAAAAGTACTATTGATGAAAGTAAGTTTAAAATTCAAGTCGACAAATAAAAAAAAAATGATTATACAATTTTGTTTCGAACGATTCAGTTTGTTAGTGATGATTCGATTTTATATCTAACGGTAATTCTTAAAACAATATCGTTGTAACAGAATTGATCCAAGGAATATTAAAATAATCATTAATTATTATCTAACTAAATTTCTATAAGGTATATTAGAACTAGAAGGTACCTTTAGAAATACAATACAAATAAGTAAAAGTAAAATAAAATATTATTAATAATAACAATATATAAATATAAAGTTCAAATATAGAGGTACAATTGCTACAAAGATTATTAAAATAATTAAAATAATGGGGGTAACCCCAACAACCTCACAAACTTTAACCTTTTTTTTTTTCGAACTGACTACGCTATTGACCATGCAAGGTCTTAACAGCTTCACCGGACTACACAAACTTTACCCCTTTATAATATTAGTATAGATTAGAAAGAACGGCTATTGCTGTTTCCGATTTGTTAGCAATTTAGCTGGTTGCAATCTTTGCACAACAGCTTTTCTTGCATAATTTTTATTTACGACAATGTCTGACGTCAATTTGCTTTGCAATTTTTTCCCTACAGAATTAAACCTATACGGTTATTGAGTAATTGTTAATATACCATAGAGTATATTCTTGTTCAACAGAACATCTGTCACGTTTGCACATGATACTGAAACCGTTTATGTTACGTCGCATCAAGAAGGACGTAGAGAATGAGCTGTCTGATAAGATCGAGATAATGGTGCATTGTCCACTCACCATACGGCAGAAATTATTATATATAGGTAAGTAATATATATGTTGATACATTTAAAAATATACAAGTTCAAATTTAATTTTTATAAGCTGTGAGCCAAGTCCAAATTTTACCGTTCATATGATGTTTAGTAATTTCTTATGATCTTCAAATTTTACACGTATAGAATTAAAAAAAATTGTCAAGGCCAAAAATTGGACTTTTTGTATACATTTTGATTGAACGTCCGATCTGACATTGGTTAATACAATAATTATATTGCTGTTATTTGATTTAATCCGAACGTATTTGTATAATAATAATAATGTCAGATGACGCCATCTCAGAAAATTTTAAGGTACTAAGTAGGTTATCGTCTATTGCCGACGATGCAAGTGCCACAAAATTTTACGAGATGGCGCTGTATGCCATAGGCTCTAATTATTATTATTATTATAAATAATAAAAAATATGTAGCATGCGCACCGCCGAAGTGGCTTTCTGCTACTCTGGGGGACCCCGAAGGGTCTTCGAGAACCTTTAGAGTTTTCGTTCAGATCCAGCTAACAACAGTAAAGATACAATGCACGTACCTCGTGATCTTCTCTCTGTTCCAGCTGGCCGCTGAGCTTCCACGAATGTTGGATAATGATTAATAATGATTATTAGGATTATTTTATGAATTTAAAATAACCCTTTTTTTCAGGGAAGACAGTTATATAGATAAACTTAAAAAGCAAAACCTTTACTAAATACACAATTTAATCCAAATTGTTGGAATCGTTTCGCAGATACGCAAAATAAATGTATAACAAAAAAATCTTGTTTAAAGCTAATAAGATTGATCAGTTTTGAGAGTTTTCACTTTTGTTAGTTGTTACTAAGTGCACTTTTAATTTTCAGGAGTCATTTATAGTAGAAATAGTTTTTTTTTTAATGATTATGAATTATTATTGTTATATTCACTCTATCGGCTGATACAATTAGTGTATTGTGGTTGCGATCCATATGGATACAATTGACATAGTCTATAACACATTTCCTTTTTTTTTTCGTTATAGCATTAAAGAAGAAGATAAAAATCGAAGAGTTACTACATTTCTCTGTCGGAGCGGAGTCTGGTCATAACGTTGACAAGAATTTTACATCGAACTTAATGAATCTAGTCATGCAGTTTAGAAAGGTATTTAATATGTTAAGCTACTTTCTAATGTAACTCTTTACTAGATGGCGCTAATTTATGTTTTATTGTTATTAAGTTTTATACTGTAACTGTCCTTTACCTGCAACTTTCACCGCGTAGAATTTAACAAAAAATTCAGGGTTAAGTTAGCCTATGTTGCTCCTTATAACATCAGTTTTCTGCCAATGAAAGTCTCACCGTACTCAGTCCTATCGTGTCGATGATTCGTCGAAATAAGTACATACATAAATTTAACGATTTTTTATTTCACATTCTGTTACGTAATTTTTCCTGTCATAAGAAGTGGTGGGGGTAAACATTGTATCGGGTGAACTATTGAAAACACCGGCTCTCGTCCGATTACCGAAGTTAAGTAACGTCGGTTGCGGTCAGTAGTTGGATGGGTGACCGCCTGGTAACACTGCGTGATGTTGGTTGTTTTTGTATGTTTTTAATTACAAATTAAATAATTGTCAACGTTGATTATTGTTATTAATTGTAAGTTACATCAGTCTCGAATAGATGGCGCTTTAAATTAGTTCGTTGACAGGAAACTGTATGACCGATTGTTATTGATATGTCATAGATGGCGCCACGTTTTATTTTGAAAATAACTTATCTTAATTTTCGTTCAGTATGTAATAACTCGGGTACAGCAATGCGTTAGTTATTTATACCAGGGGTTAGGTTAGTCGCTTACAGTATTCTAAGAGATGATATCACATTTAACATATTACATAATAATATCAAAACAAATACTAATAAACAGCAAAGAGAACCTAAGTGTAAGTTTGTTCTAAGAGTTACAAAAGTATTGATACAAACGTAATAAACGTAGGTGCAATGACCTGTGCCGAAAGCTACAATGGGCTACCCGGAGTTAATATATATATAATAACCTTCGATAATAAAACAGACAATAAACCCGTTCGTTTTGTTCATGGCGTTCCCACGTTTTTTTACGTTTCACTTTCACTTCATCCGACGGCCATTGACACTGTGCTTTAACATAGACGCGTAGAGGACTGAGTATAATTTTTGTATTTTTCTACATAATTAGGTCAAATACTAAGTACCTTCTTCTTCTTACCCTTATCCCACATAAGTAGGGTCGGGTACAACATGTTTGTCATTTTGTGGTATATGATTTGGCTTCATTTTTACGATCGGCCGCCTGCCTGACATCAACTCTCCTTGGGATTATTTTATTGTACCACTGTATTTATGATTATTATTATATAGTTACGAAGTCTGATGGGATCCTTTAGCCTTACAATTTTTCTGTAGGCTTTAGCTCTGGTAGGCTATTTGTAGTGTCTCTTTGAGCGGCACCGCCCTTCCGGTTAAAAACAAAGTTCTTCAAGATTATGGTTTGCTTGCTATATTGCCATTTTTATGTAACAAAAAACTAGCCAAGTTTAGACTATTCCCGAGGACTGCATTTTCGGTTTTTTTTTTCGGGATTCACGGTTTCAGAGTTTTCTCAGTAATCTATACTAATATATAAAGCTGAAGAGTTTGTTTGTTTGTTTGTTTGTTTGTTTGTTTGTTTGTTTGTTTGTTTGTTTGTTTGTTTGTTTGTTTGTTTGTTTGTTTGTTTGTTTGTTTGTTTGTTTGTTTGTTTGTTTGTTTGTTTGTTTGTTTGTTTGTTTGTTTGTTTGTTTGTTTGTTTGTTTGTTTGTTTGTTTGTTTGTTTGTTTGTTTGTTTGTTTGTTTGTTTGTTTGTTTGTTTGTTTGTTTGTTTGTTTGTTTGTTTGTTTGTTTGTTTGTTTGTTTGTTTGTTTGTTTGTTTGTTTGTTTGTTTGTTTGTTTGTTTGTTTGTTTGTTTGTTTGTTTGTTTGTTTGTTTGTTTGTTTGTTTGTTTGTTTGTTTGTTTGTTTGTTTGTTTGTTTGTTTGTTTGTTTGTTTGTTTGTTTGTTTGTTTGTTTGTTTGTTTGTTTGTTTGTTTGTTTGTTTGTTTGTTTGTTTGTTTGTTTGTTTGTTTGTTTGTTTGTTTGTTTGTTTGTTTGTTTGTTTGTTTGTTTGTTTG
>MU159516.1:166401-187626 GCA_015888305.1 Antheraea pernyi | reverse complement strand
CGTCCACAAGCAACCTGAAAGTACAGTTAATTATTCATTAATACATAGAATATGCCAGTTATTTGGAATTGTCCTTTATTTACTAATTTAATCTTAATATGTAACATTATCGAAGGAGAATATAGGAAAACATAAAAGGGAAACAAAAACGCTTGAGAAACTAACCCTTAGTAAAGGGTTGACTTGGAGATTAAGTGAATACCTTTCTTTGGAACATTTCACCAGCAGTAGAATAAAAACTATCCAGCTCCGTAGGTAAGCCCAATGATGAAGATCATGAGTCCAAACGTAGCTTTTAATGGGTGTCCTCTATTGATTTAATTGATAAATCTTCGACGTCAGTAGTTCGGTGGTTTAGTACAATTACAGTATTTTTAACGTTTGCTAAAACTGAGGATTACCTGAACCTCTCCGTGAGATATGCTTAGCGATTGTATACAATGAAAATTGAATCATTTTGAATATTTAATTAGGGATTGTTCAAAGATTGAGAATAAAATGCGTTACTATCATCCGTTTTAAAGACATCCCTTCACTGTATTATTTGATTTTGGCATGAGTTCGTTAATATATGTTCTTACTCTAGTCATAATAGTTTTCCTTGTAAAATGGTTACTGCCAGATAATGCACAGAAAAGTCACCAAATAATAATATATCAAAGGGTAGTTATAGGGGTTCCTCTTACAGAAGTATATTAAAATTTGAAATATGGTTATCTTTCTTATGCCGATAATTATCTATTAGTTGCGCCCCAGCATTTTAAACACATAATCTTCTTTATAAACTTAGAGAATTATTTTAAAGTACATCGTCACTTGTAATTAGCAGAGACTGCGAGTAAGCACTTATTTCACTAAATGGTCCTTTTTATTCAGATATAAAGAATAATCAAAGAAGGGGTTTTTATTTCATATTTGTGTAGGATGATTCTTAAACTAAAACTTAATATATCAACAACTCACCAGGTAGCCCAAAAATAGGCTCAGTGGGGTTTTTCGTGGCATTTATGATGGCGAGAGCAGCCGCGATTACAGCAAAGAACAACTGCAGAAATAATATCACTAGGACGCTGACGTATAACGCGAACGTTATTACCGGAGGTGGATCCACTGAAATTCAAGATTATCTCTTATAAACCTGGAAATTGTTCAAAATTTCTTATAATAACACCAAACCAAGAATCTAGAATTGAACTCTAAATTGTGCATAAGCTTTGTTAAGAAAAACCTTGTAATAAATTCACAGTATGGTTTAACAGTATGGTTTAAATACGTTACAAAAATTTGATTAAACCCATCTTAGTGTGTTCCAAAAGCTGCACTTAACTCTCAAGTTGCGTCTAATTGCCACAGTCGATTTATTTTAACTTTTAAAGGATAACAAATAACATCTCA
This sequence comes from Antheraea pernyi, assembly GCA_015888305.1. Lineage (NCBI taxonomy): Eukaryota > Metazoa > Arthropoda > Insecta > Lepidoptera > Saturniidae > Antheraea > Antheraea pernyi. The sequence continues at coordinate 186,231 of MU159516.1, read as the reverse complement.
CGTATTCAAGTCAGTTTCATCTGTGCATGGTCATCGTTTTATAATATAAACAGGTCAGTGTTAAGATCAAGTTGATTAGCGACAGATTGGATTGCAATTACCACACATTATCGACCCGTACCAATCTACTGTTGGAAAAAAATCTTGACCCAAATTTAGATTGTATTTGACCCCTATTTTTTCTAAATCAAATTAGTGCCAGGCATGTTTCACCAATCAGATCCTAACCTATCTTTACAGCATTCAGCAAGGCATAGTTTCAACTTATAAACTCTTTTATTGCAATTGATACGGTTTTCTCCATTTTTCTTTCTTCGAACTGATTTTTTTTTTATGTAATAGGAGCCAAAGGCGCTGGTGGTTTACCTGGTGTTAAATGATCACCACCGTCCATAGACACTTGCAACACCGGGAGAGTCGCAAGTACGTTGCCATCCTGTGTTTGAGGGAGGCAGGAGTATCCAGCGCTCTCACTGACCAAACGAAACACAACAATGCAAGCCCAGTTACTTCACGTCGGTTTTGTGTGGGTATGGTGGTACTACCCCTGGCGAGCCGACCCATTCAAGCTGAAACCAGTAATAGCTTCCGCGTGGCTCTACCACCTACGACTACCCTATTGACCTAGCAAGGCTTCACCGGACTACGTTTCCTCTATTTATGTGTTTTGCCCATATATATCCCTTTTTTACTCTTTCAACGATATCGATTATTTTGAATTTCTGAACTCTATACTTCAGATATACCTTTTCATAACTCGTTAGATAACTGTTCATTTGTGAATTTATCTCATTTACAGCATTGGTTAGGAAACCATTACATAAATGGTAAAAATATATATTTATGTCGCCCTCTTGATTCGGTTGCTCTTTAAAACTTTCAGATCGAATCTGTTTAATAATTATCGTTGTATTTGGCTTATTCTTGTTCTGTTTTTTTTTATAATCTTTTTTTAACAATCTATACCTACATGAAACATTTCTACATGATTTACACGTATACACTGAAAGTCTGCGTTTACCTAGTCGTTTATGCCGTACATTCGTCTCGTTGTTTAATACAGCTGACGCAATTATGTCAAAATATTAACTGGTAGATAGAGAACTTCTCAGAGTTTATTCATGTTTTCCCTTTTTTTGGCGGTTTAAACCACTGTTTTTTTTTCTGTGTACAAGTGATATATTTTTTTTATTGCCCTACAACTTATCTTACGGTTACATATATTGATAATATAACATTTATTTTTCCTCATAAGTATATGCACATCATAACGCCTTTTCATAGCGAGTAAACAGTAATTGCTAAAATTAAATGAAGTAACTTAAACGTAACTAACGGTTTTTCGATACCTGTGTATTATTATTTTAATGTTATATGTGTGTTATGTTATATGTGTATATATATGTTATATTACTGTTAATGGAGAAAAAAGAAACGATTAATAACAGAGCATAAAAGACAGATAATACAGATAAAATTAAAGAGACCAAAGTCTCAGAGAGTACTAGTTAGTACTTACATATAGTAGTTCTGTCGACGTCTGTCACAGAAGCGCAAGCCGGTGTCGGAGCATAGCCTTGAGCCATTGCTTCCACCTGATTTAAATAATAATGATTTTCAATGTAAGTGTACAAACTCCTTTTTAAAACAATTGACTACTGCTTGTAAATAATAGAATCACACAATATATTGATTCTATTGAGACACTAATTCTAAAGCTCAACTATCTGACCACTGTGAAGAACTTCGAAAGTAATCTCAACTTGAAGATGATAAAACCTGAATGACCATAAGAACTGGTGATGACTGAATGATCAAGACTAGTATGATTCGCGCTGATTCAATATTCAGAGAGGAGAAAACCAACCACTAAGGTGCGTCAACAGTAGACTTTCAAATTAGTGCTTCAATAGCAAATAATATAACAATAGCATAACTTTACCTCTGTCAATCTTGCTTCTTCCTCCGTCTTACAGCTGAGAGCGCAGGCGTTAAGTTCTGGTATACATGTCACTGGGAACAAATAATTAAGTATAAAAATGAAGTTGTACAGTACCCGGCTCTTGATTTGGCATGTCGAGGCGAAAATCGAGACAGTCAACTAAAATTGATTTCATGCTATCTTTGTCTATCGAAGCAATTACGCTGTGCGATAGAGAGAACTCTTTACAAACCCAAAACGAGCCGATCTTAGCGGAACGTCTCACTCTTTTTCCCGACGTGCCAATTCAAAAGCCGGGTATTGTCTTTCAGGAATAATTATTAAAGTGAATCTATCAAAGGTACTTTCCTCACGACATTCTTGTTAACGACTCAACGTATGTTATGAAAATCATAAGAAAGAACGACCAACGAAAATAGTCATATCTCTGTAAGACAATTTTAATATCTTTGACCATGGTATAATTTTTAATACGAGGTCACATTGTGTCTCGGAAGATAAGATCATAATTAGAAGATAGATTTCATAACCCAATTCATTTACATATCTAACTAGCCATCGCTCACGATATAAATTATAACATAAATCGTAACAATAATAAAAAACAAGCTCCAGCAAGTGACTAATAGCATAATGGGTAGAAAAATATGCCTAGATAAGTCAACTTGTATATGTATGATGTCGGTACATTCATGTTAGGTGCCTATATATACTCAGTCGCGAGCACTCTGCCTCGTCATGTGCACGTGTTTCAATACTTAATATTGTATGTGTAATTTAGTTATAATTGTTGTTATGTAACACTATATTGACATTTTATTCAACAGTGCAACAGTTAATAAACTCGAACAATATTTTACTCATCGCGAATCTAAGTTTTTTTTTCATTGAGGCTTTTAAGCTACCCTTTTTGATTTTTTTTTTCGAACTGACTACGCTAAGACCTTCGCTTGCGTTATTGTACATTTGACCTATCACTCGGAAACATATTTTTTTTGTAAAATAGGTATCATAATTTAGTTAGTGATTTGATTTGATTTGATTTGACTTTTCTATATTCATAATTTCATAATGACCGCTTGAGTAGTTTAAGTGTGAAAACGTAACAAATAAACCAACAAACTCACATTAGTATTTGCAATATTAGTATGGATTTAATGCAAACTAAGTAGCGGACAATTTCCAGTACCTAAGTTAAAGTGAATTATAGTCTCGAACTTAAATCATTTAGAAGTTGTTCAAACATCTTTGAGAGATGTCTCAAAACGATTCATCTATATTTAATAACTATTTCATTTATAAATCGGTTATCTTTATTATAAATTATTCAAAAATTTCGCTCTTCTGAATTTATTATGATATTTTCGTATTACGTTCGTTACAAAAATTTACTTTTATCGAATATGAGAGTACTTATTCGTGAGAGTAATAGCCCATCCAATATGGAATGTTTAGAGGAGAGTTGATGCTGCACAATCTCGTTACACCGACTTTCAACACACTTTTTAGTGAGTCTTCATAAATGTAAAACAATATGACTCAATGATATACTAATACTACTTTTTGTTCTCGGTTACGCTCTCATTCATTTTTTTATTATCTATAACCATTGGCATATAAAAACCCAAGACGCGCAGTCTCGAATAAAAGTAGCGCTCAAAACCGTCCGCAAAACTCCCCAATATACATACGTGGTTATTTATAGTTATACGATAAACTTATGATTTTGCAAATTCAACCTTACCTGAATGATTTAAAGTTGTTTTACAAGATGTAAGCGACACGAGACTATTTGATATGACTGCGTAATCCAAAATTATGCACTCATTTTTGTGTGCCGGTTATGAGACGTCAAGTGTGCATCTTGGGTTTTTGTATATCAATGCCTATAACCTTTTTAATGGTAATTCAAAAAATTTAATCATAATCATATATATTAATACGTGAAGCCCAAACTTTGTATCCCTTTTTGAGAGAAATGCGCGAACGGATGAACGTGAAACTTGACATAGTTAAAGTTTATATGGAGGAGAAGTGCAGAAAGCTATTTATTTTATATCAAAAAAGGTTATAGGCATTGATATACAAAAACCCAAGATGCACACTTGACGTCTCATAACCGGCACACAAAAATGAGTGCATAATTTTGGATTACGCAGTCATATCAAATAGTCTCGTGTCGCTTACATCTTGTAAAACAACTTTAAATCATTCAGGTAAGGTTGAATTTGCAAAATCATAAGTTTATCGTATAACTATAAATAACCACGTATGTATATTGGGGAGTTTTGCGGACGGTTTTGAGCGCTACTTTTATTCGAGACTGCGCGTCTTGGGTTTTTATATGCCAATGGTTATAGATAATAAAAAAATGAATGAGAGCGTAACCGAGAACAAAAAGTAGTATTAGTATATCATTGAGTCATATTGTTTTACATTTATGAAGACTCACTAAAAAGTGTGTTGAAAGTCGGTGTAACGAGATTGTGCAGCATCAACTCTCCTCTAAACATTCCATATTGGATGGTACTGTCACGAAATTGAGCAACCGCCGTCGCGGTCGCTGTAATCTGAAAAAAAATCATCATTAGGATCCTGAACTGATTTATTGACATACCTACATAACATGTATTATGTACAGATACCACATAAAAAAAAAGAAAAACAAACAGGCAGGCATTTCTAAAAATGATTGAAAATGTATTTTATTACTTACCTTTAGACATCTACAACAATTTTTTTTTAGAACAATCTAATTATTAAAGATATATTAGATTAACATTCATATTATACGTATAGATATTGGTTGTGTTTTATGTAATATAGTTTGGTTATTATGCACAATGAAGCAACGATCCACGGAGCAAGGATTCGGATTTGCCACAAAAACTCCCTGGAAAATTCTTATAAGACAGCCAAAATCTTATTAGTTTATTGAAATGGTCGCAAGAAACTTGTAATTTATCATTATCTACTCGACAATGGCAGTAATAATCTACTAGAAGATTGATTGCCAAAAAAGAAAAAAAATAGAACATCCATTAACGGTTTTATGAAGGCTTCGATGTTAATTATTGAGAATATATAATATACACACATGAATTCTATCGGTTGACGAAGAAAAAACATGGTATCGAAGTGTAAACCTATGGAAAACATTTCTTTGTACTTATAGCAAAGTGAGAAAGAAACAGGGGTATGAAGGTTTTGAAGCGATGATAGATAGCTCAGTAGCTAGATTGTTCGCACATAGCAGCTTTTGTTGAAGGAATATATAGTGTTGAAATCATAGCACGGCAGTAGGATTTTTTTTAAGCCGGCCTGGTCAGCTACCCCGTGTTGAAAATCCATAGCCAAGCAGGTGCTTACCCATATGTGTGTTCCAGCAGTTGCACTTAAGAACCAGTATCACTAGTGCAAGACACAATCGTTATTTCACATCAGGTGAGACTGTGGTCAATCTACTAACCAACCTATACTTTCTATACTAAAATGGTGATAACTTCCACAAGTATACATTTATGCTACAGAGTAATGGGATCTTATAACTGTACAACTGTTTGTCATTTCCTGAATGCCATCACTGACTTCAGATAAGTAACAAGAATTTCAGCTTCTGTAAAGTTTACAGAACATGTTCTTAGGTGACAGATTAGTCAGTGAAACTTTATAATAAACTCTACGATGATGATATTCTGCATAACGATGAATTCTTGACGTAAAAGTTCGAACGCAATGCGAACTCATGAATCAACTGTCAAAAACAGCATACCTTTGATTCAGTATCACTTCTATTGCGTCTATAGGATTCTAACATATTTTATAACCATTATAATTAATTATAGTGTATCTAAATGTAATATCTAGAGATTTCTCTGTTAAATAGAGTAGTCACTCACCCAACTATCACTTGAGACTGCAACTAATATCAACAAAACAGAGAGGACACTTGATAAAAATGCACCGAATATGTAAACCCGCCTCGTGACAGCCATGTTTGAGCTACAGGACAATACTGATAAGTCCAGTTATTCTTTAATTATTTGCGATAAGTTATAGATAACCGACTGATAAAGATCGTATAGGGAGAACGGTAGTGTAAGTAATTGTTTTATCAAACTATTTTTCACCTATTTTGTAATCACATTTATTTAGCAGCGATAAGAATTGAAGTCCAAGGTTGAATTTTACTACAAAGTTTCTGGTATAAAAAAGATGGAAAATAGTTATTAGGCCACAGGGAGATGAAAAGGAGTGTGACATAAACTGAGAGAGTGAGAAAGACAAACGTACGCGATAGAATAAGACCTGGTGTACTTGTTTGTGAAGTTGGACAATAATGAAGAGTAAAACATTAGAAAGGTGTTTTATTAATTCAGAAATATGTATACCCTGACAAGAACTATCACTTAAACATTTTTTTTTTAATTTGTACGTATTATAAATGTATGTTTACTAGGGTGTAGAATGTGTCTTCGCTATCTTTCTTCTTATTTCTCGATGTTTCAGGCTTGTTACACAAGTTGTGATCAGAAATCGATTAATGTACTATGGTGTCTCAGAAAACGGTGGCAGTTTCTAGTAACTCATCTGATCTTTGTCATTAGAGTTATCCAGACACACTACACTCACTTTATCTATACGTATAATAATAATGTAAAACTGACGTGTCCGTACTTCTTAAATATTTGCGAAAAAAAAAATGTTGCAGATAGGTAGTAATAAAAAACATTTCAGTCATTTTTAGAAATGTCTGGCTGTACATCTACCTGTATGTATGTTAGTTTGAATACGCGTCACTGCTAAAGTATTGTATTCATGATAAAACCTCTTCAAGAACATCATAAAGCATATCTTCGAATAACATTTATTCTTCTGTTTCGTTAACATCGGTTCGGACTATCTAAAGTTATTGCAATTTTAATGATAACGCGACTTAAGTACCAGAGAAAAGTTGATGGTAATTACACTTAATACGTTCAGGTGACGTAATTAGTCACTGGTTTGTTCATAAGATTCCAGGCGGACAAAGTCGCGGGATCTGCTAGTTCAGCATGAAATTCATTGTTCGTAGACTATAATTATCTATAATCGTTACAACCATGACTAGAATTCATAATAAGTTGCTTGTCTATAGGTTCTTCTTCTAATTTCTTTTATTTTTGTCAACCTGTCTTCTAGTAGACTATTACTGCCATTGTCAAGTGAGTAAATATATTACAAGTTTCTTGATATCATTTCAATGAACTAACAAGATGGTGGCCATCTTGTTAAAATTTTACTGGGAGTTTTTGTGGCAAGTCAGAATCCATGCTCCGTGGTATTATTCACTTATGGACAATAACCTATCAATATTACGTAAAGCACCACCAACATTACACAATATAGAACCAAATAGCACAAGATTATGGATAAAATATAAACACCGCTATATGGCATTCCAAGATCCCGCCAAAAACTTCTCTAGAGGTTATATCGGTACTTGTCGCATATCGTTACATGTTCACTCAACACATCCCTAACATGAGAACACAGAACACTACTTTGGCGGCCGCATTCAAACATCGACAAACCCTTCAAATTTCATACGTTAATTGATTAATTAGTTCGCCGATCCACAAGCCATCGTTGAACCCAACTTTCTTTGCACACAAAGCTTTTTACACCTAAAATCCAAAGTAATTTATATTATTATATATTAGAGTGGGCATTATTTTGCACTTCCGATTGGAATCCATTGGCCTCATCTCACTGCAACGAAATACGTTTAATTTTATTTGCATGACAGTTAGAAATGGCGGCGGCCAAATAATTCCAGGCATAAGGGCAAAATGGTGACTTCGTTAATTAAATAATTTATATTAGATTTCGAGGTTTATAGAGACGTGGATGATATAAAGAAAATTTCTCATGTGATCAATCCCTCAAGGTCAGTGACGTCAGATATACCGTAAACTTACCTTACTGGTATCCGCGTATCGTGGCAACACTGACTTATATTCTGACTCAATTATGCATTTAGGTATGTACAAAACGTTATTTCTTTATTATACTTTTCGATATTTCTTATCAGAACATTATCGTGCGATCTTGAAATAGCCATCGAACGCGATATTTAACAGAACTTTTATTGCCTATTTAAACTACGTAGAATCTTCAGGAAAGTTGTTTCCCTTTCATCTTAATATACAAACCAGAATCAGAAGTCATATAAGTTTTCTGTTAAACGAAAGGTATTAACAATTCTTAATATATACTTCATTCACAGCAACTAACGTTGGTTCAAACTAGTTTTACTATTGTAGAAGCCTCGGGTTCACTACCATAGGAGTCTAGACTGACACGGACAGCGTAATGATAATGTAGGTGGTAGAGCCACGCTGAAGCTATTACTGGTTTCAGCATGGATGGGTCGGCTCATTCGGGGTAGTACCACCCTCTCACAGAAAACCGACATGAAGTAACAGTGCTTGCGTTGTTGCGTTTCGTTCGGTCAGTGAGAGCGCCGGAGGCCCACTTCCCTACCCCCTTTCCCGTCCACTCTCTCTCAATTTAATAAAAATGTTTATTACACGCAAACAGTAATGAAACTATAAATTAAGTAACAATCTATTAATTACCTTTGGTTCAGCGCAAGCCATTATTACAGTAAGCGATTAGCTGGGACTTGGTAGCACTTGGAAAGCTTTCAGCTACTGAGTTCTCACGCCAGCAAAGGATGCGGAATTTATAGTGCCGCTTGGCGCAGCGAAGTATCGCTATTCCTTTTTTCTTAAGGATTAGTTGAAACACTGAGTCACAGTTAGTGTGTTCTCATTCGCGTATAGACACTATTGTCACCGCACCTCTCTGCTAATTAAGAAAACGCGCCTCACTACAACAGGAAAAGATGTTTCCGTCCCTTGGTGAATACTTTATACTTTCGCTAGTTATTCTACTTTAATATCTATGAGCCTCAGCTCCCTCGACCATACATTCATAGACCTATGTTATTGTCTACTTCCGGTTCCGGTACAACAAAACCAATGCGCGACCGGAATATTAACATTAGCGCCACTGTATTGGAGAGTTCGGCATATAAAAGGCAAGATGTCATCAATCTGCACGCACTCCTCTGTCAAAGTCATTGCAAGACAAATCTCTGCCGGGATAAATAGTCACAGTATTTACATAATGTTAATTGGCTTCTCTGACTGACCGATTATAAGTATTTCGTAACACCTAATTACTCACCCTGCTATTAACACACCTTTTTGTAAGTGGTTAGAGTCGTTTTTTTCGAACTGACTACGCTATTGACCATGCAAGGTCTTAACAGCTTCACCGGACTACGCCACGCTGAAACTGTTACTGGTTTACTGTACTGGTTATGAATGGGTCGGCTCGCCCGCGGTGTAGTATCACCCTCTCGCAGAAAACCGACGTGAAGTACCAGTGCTTGCATTGTTGCGTTTCGTTTGGTCACTGAGAGCGCCGAAGGCCCACATTCCCTCGCCTCTCCTGTCCGCCTCCCACCCCTTCCCAAAAACAGGCTGGCAACGCACTTTCAACTCCTGTCTATGGAAGCAAGTGATCACTTAATATCAGGTTCGTTCCCACCTGTTCGTTTCCTTGCTATGACATAAAAAAAACTTCAGATTAATCTTCTCTATCATCTTTATTCAAGCGATGATGGTGGATGGTACTGCGTCTATCGACGTAGTTTAGAATTACAGCATACAGCATAGTGTTAGGGTTTTCTGTAACTCCTCCTGGCTAGTAGTTATCACCCACAAGTTGTAATCTGTGGCAAAGCACCTACAGGTATGTGCTAACAGCTGCACTTGAGAACTAATCTCCTTCTACGGTTAGAGTATTTCCATCTTAGTCTACATTGTCATGGAACATGAATTGGAGTTGAGATCAAACGTTAAAACCTATACGGTTTTATTAAAAAAAGTTAAATACATGATTTAAAAAGGTTACGTATTACATGCACCGCGCTCACCCGAGGCAAGTTCGCGTTATCCTTATTCGCAAGTCAAACCTAACGTAACCAAAGCGAGACAAAAGAGCAAGATGGCGAACATTCAGCGAGCGCGGTGCATTTAATTCGAAACCTTTTTAAAGCAAGTATTCAGTACTGATAGTCTGCTTAACGAAACAAAGTAAAACTAATACATTTTTTAAAGGATTTTTGGTAATGATTAAAAAACAAGTTTAAAGAGATTAATTTTATTCATACCTAAAAGCTTTAAAATTAATCCATAAAGTATAAGGTCATATACACAAAATAACTAAACTATACATAACTTTTCGTAGTATATCGTGTTATATAGAACTAGAACAAGGCGATGTGAAATTTCCACATATACTATCGATTTATACAATACATAATATGACACAGGCATAGATACATACATATATAACAGACATATATATGTCTGAGCGTTTAATAATGTTTCCTGGCTAAATAAAAGGACCTTGGAGAGTGTAAAAGTTTTCTATTTAATTAAATCAAAAGACAATGAAAGATCATAGAATAAAAATATCAAAATAATTAACATAATAGATACATGTCTTTTAAGCCAAGTGGTTGCCAATAAATATGTTTATCATTTTAAAAATCCTAAAAAGTTACATTTTGAAAACAGTCGTTTTTAATTCAAAAGAATACGTACTGCATGTATATAAATTATAATTTTATCGTTTCAGAAGTAGACGAAATAACAAACAAATTATCACCTTACATTTCTATTGTAAAATCTTTCTTCAACTTTACATACATGTATATGTAATTGTTTAAATTCTAATATATCTGACTTGGAGTCCAGTTTTAGAACTGTATATAACAACCGAATAGCATTGTGTAATTGACTAACATTTTACAATTATTGAGTAATTTTTAAATTTGAAATTACTTCACACAGCGTGCTTAAATGATAAGGTTTTTTTAATTAAAATTAATAATTCTCACTTGTACTTAACAAATCAATACACAAAGTTGGCATTTCGCACAATCTCTAAATTACAAAAGTTGCCAGCATAAAAAATAACCAAAGTGACCGCTCATTTTTTTTTATCTCACTCAGTAATCAGGTATATAAAACAAAATAATTTTTTTAAGCGTTTAAAAACTAAAAATGATACATAAGTAAATTAAACATAATTTAGAGGTATTTATTTGGTCGAGCTACAACAAATATTACACATACAAACCTCAACGATTATAATAATTCAGTAGGAATATACACATAAATCGATAAAAGACACAGGAAACCGTGTTAATGAATTAATTTAATAATTAATATTATGATACAATTAATACATTCAGATCATATATTTTCAACTGTAAAATATAGATACAAATAACAGTAATCGATTCATTAAAACTAGTGTTGTACCGAATATACGAATACCCTATTCGATAACCAACGTAATACCAAAAGATATTTAAGTCGCATCTCTGTATGATGTCATTACGTCCTTTCTCTTATCCTTTCAAAAGTAAGGAATAAAGTAGAGACAGAAAAAAAAACAAAATAATCATTGTTGTGATATAACAGGCCAAATATAATGGAACTATGTTTTCTTAATTATTAAACACCTCCATTAAGTATAATATATATTTCATAAATATTTCACTTTGAGAGAAAAAGACGTTTCGCTTATTAAACTTTGTCCATTACGTGAACATTCATTCAGTTGCGAAGGAAGGAAGGAACGAAGGAAAGGAAGGACTAAATTATCTCAAAAACTCCAGAAGCTTCTATATATGTATATTTGCCAAATTAACTGAATTTTAATCAAGTTGCCATATATATGCAAAATATAACAGGTTTATTATTAAAAAAGGTCATCTATCTGGGAAACCCATAGATTTAATTTTGTCACAAGTTCCACACATATTTATGGGAAAACGGTAAAGAGTTCACAGAGTCACATTTAGTTTCTCGACCCCGAAATTCAACTATATCATTAAATACCTACTTATATGTTTTATATATCTTTAATGTATCGAGTATATTAAATAATCTTTATATATAAATTTCTTCTGTGCGTGTGTATGTCACTGAACTCCTCCTAAACGGCTGGACCGATTTTAATAAAACTTTGTGTGCGTATTCCAGTGGATCCGAGAATGGTTTAAATCCACAATTCGACCCGGTAGGTGGCGTTGCAGTTGACTTTTAGGATTTTTTTTATTATCAAGGCAGGACAACGTCCGCCGGGACCACACTATTTTTACTTCTCAGAATCGAATTTGTATGGAAAAGGCTCGTCTAGTTTTGGTTATCAATCCACTCTCTAGATGGCACTGTTATATAATTTTTTTGGCAAGTTTGATAACAAAAGATGGTGGATGACAACTGACAACTTTCAACTCTTTGTTTTCATTCTCTTTGTTTACGTATTTGTTACGAGAGTGTGCTCCCTTAAATTTTCTTGTGTATCACAAACAATTTGATCTATGTCCGGTTCTACTTATAAACATTGACTTCTGCATATACATACTTGGATTTAGATATGCCTTACGATGAATATATTTATTAGAAATAAAAATGATCAAAAACTTGTATACGATTTACGCAGTACCGCTGTATGCATACATACATAGCTATAAATGTATATTTATAACCAACAATGTTAGTTCGAAACTCATATTATAGAGGCGCTGATTGGAAAGAACGAGTGCGACCTCTATTTATATAACGTACTCTGTGGCCGGGACTGCTAGTAAGTGTATATATTCATACGTTGGCGACTTTTTAAGGTGAAGTTTAAAAACGCTATCGTTTAAGAATGTTAATTTACTTTAGTTGGTTAAACTTTATTAATATCAAACTTAACAATTATAGGCCAAGTACTATATTTTGGATTATATTTTTAAAGAATATAACACCGTATGTGTTATATTTAACCACACAAGAATATGAAATTAATTCCGACAAAATAATGGTTTTTAATTTTATATTTCTAACATCAAATTTTAATTTTCAAAATTTAATTTAATTTTTCAGTTCTAGATTCAAATTACAAGAAAATCGCGACCTCGTCAACTCGACCCACTACTTGTCAAAATTGTACGGTCACCAATAAAACAAAATGATTTTAATATTATCATAAATTCAATTTTTATAATAAATTATGCAACGTTGTTTAGATATTAATGTATAAAATTATGCAAATGTATTTAATTAGATTTATTTTATATTAAGATTGCGTTATTTTATGTTAATTGAACTTTTATACACTACTATCAGTAAGTAATAATATATTGTAATATATAATGTAAAATATAAGGCTTTGTATTCTATAATTATATGTCCAATTTTAAATTTTAAATGTTATTATTTTTCAGACCGTACATTTTTTACTAAAGTCGCACGCGGAACACGAAACAAAATGGCCAAGTTATCTTTTTATTTGAAACGGAATTTATTACAAAAATCGATAATGTCGATAATATGAAATCTGTGGTATGTAATCTCTATGCAATTATAATACTATCGAGATTTTTAGTAAATAAATTATTTAACTTTGACTTTATAAAAAAAATCGATAAAAATTAGAATTGTTCTACAAATAATTATGAATATTCTAATCTATACAATAAATTTTGATCTCAAATTGAACACGTGTTTTTATAACCAAGTCATAAAATAGTTAAAAAGCAAGTACCATACACAGTTAACTTGAACCAATTTGAAAATCGTTAAACTCAATACCAATGATCGCTAAGGATACAACTAGAAACTCATGATGCATGTCTATATTTCCCAGTTAATACACAAAGTAAATAACAGTAAAATATTAAGTCGTCTAACGCTGAAAAGCAATCTGTCGTTTAATACCGAATATTTGGTTTGATTTAATTCATATTAGATACAAAAATATATACAAGTCTATGATAATATTTATTAATAATTTATTTCTCTGTTGTCCTTTGGCCTCATTTACAACCAAATTAAAGAAACATTATCGTAATTACTCTTGAAATTATTTCATTCTTATAACTGTTATTTTTGCTTTTGTTTCACGTATAGATAGTATTAGTGTTTTTAGTTGAGTATTTTATTTTTGAAGGTACATTTTAATTTTTATTTATTTTTCTTTTATATTTCTTTAATGCACACCGTTTCAATAGTGTAAGTTGTGTTTACGTCCATAAGTGTTTAATTTTAAGTTTATTTATAGAAATTATAATAACAAATTTTAAGATTAATTAAACACAGTTTCGTAGACCTAATAAAAAAAATATAATAATAATATATATCCTCGTAAAGCTACATGATATATAATCAAATATATAATTGTAACCTATATATTTATTATATTATTAATCTCAAAACATAATAACGACAATTCTCTACATAATGTATAATTTTGAATAACGTTTTCACAATATTATTAGGTTTTTCGTTTAATTTATTATTGCTATTGGTAAGAATTTTTTTTTTGTAGAGTTAAGAATTTTCTATTTGTACACAATTTGGACTAATTAGGAGTATAGATTAACTAAGTTTGGAATTTTGAACTTTGACACCCATAACGTGTGAAATAATTCAATCATATTATGTCCCAATGGTGGGTGACAATGTCGACCCCGAGGAACACATAGCCTAGCTTTGTTATTAATAATTTCCATCTAGATTTTCTCTTATCTCTCGATCTTCTATCAAACTAGCTGACCCGTGCAACTTCGTCTGCATCGAATCGGTTATTTAATTATTTACGACATCACATTGGAAACCTCAAAAATAACAACTATTTATTGGATGTTATTATACATATAAACCTACCTCTTCAATCACTCTATCTATTAAAAAAAACCGCATCAAAATCCGTTGCGTAGTTTTAAAGATTTAAGCATACATAGGGATATACGGACAGAGAAAGCGACTTTGTTTTATACTATGTAGTGATGAAAAAATACAAGCCTGAAAATATAGATTGCGTTAAAAACAAATTTGATATAAATATCAAACATTTACTACACATATAGCATATTTAACAATGTAGTACGAAATACAGGGGATAGATGGCGTTTAAAACAAATCTGATGTCTCATGATGAACCTTACAAGAGTTTCAAATTTAAAAAAATTGGACTACTTTCAGTCTACAAAATTTGAACTTTAGTTTACATTTTTTTTTTAAAACACAACAATTATCGTTAACAAAAGCAGGCAGATATTCCGGTTTATCTATCTCACGCACTCCATACTGGAATTACGTTAGTGTGAGTAGTGCCATTAATACAAGAATTTACATAATTCTTCCACATCCATCGAAGTCCTCATGGTATTGAATACCACAGAGGCCTCCCATTGGGCATATATGTTCCACCATGAAACTAGTCACTGTAACTGATACCTACACGGTGAGACACAGTAGTAAATCTTCGAGACACTCATCTGTGAGACACAACTCCTTGAGCCTAGCCAACTGGGTGTCGGTGAAATCAGAACGCAATCCCACTATACAAAGTAACCTCTTATTTGAGAAGGAAATTTTATTATCAAACTTCAAAGACTCTTTAAAAACCCCCCATTTCTCATCGAATCGTAAATTCCTATAGAAGCCTTCTTTAAGTACTGTATACGCCAAGGTGGTGGAGTCCCTGATAGGTTTCCTCGAACTGGCCGATACGAGAAGAGTCAGCAGTGTGTAAGGGAGTAGACTTGATGATACCTTCTCGCTGAGGAGGTGGCAGAGTGCCTCGAATATCCAACCACTTAAAACCGGCAGCTGGTCTTGAGATACTGAGGTCTCGAACACCTGTGAGTGTTGTTAAAATGAGGTGTACCGTCGTATCGTGTTAACTTTTATCGATAAATGATAAATATCGATTTTTTCGGGAAACGAATTATCGATAACTTTTCGATAATTTCCAACATCTACACTAAACTCAGGTGAAGCTGAAGTAAAATCAATGCTTATCCGCTATAAATGTACGTCAAAAATCATATTTCCTTTGATCATTTATATTTTAACTAGCATCTGCCCGCGAGTTCGTCTGCGTGGAACAGTTACTTTCAATGGCTGAGGAGGTGGCAGAGTGCCTCGAATATCCAACCACTTAAAACCGGCAGCTGGTCTTGAGATACTGAGGTCTCGAACACCTGTGAGTGTTGTTAAAATGAGGTGTATCATCGTATCGTGATAATTTTTATCGATAAATAATAAATATCGATTTTTTCGGTAAACGAGTTATCGATAATTTTTCGATGATTTCTAACATGTACACTAACATCAGGTGAAACTGAAGTAAAATCAATGCTTATCCGCTATAAATGTACGTCAAAAATCATATTTCCTTTGATCATTTATATTTTAACTATTTTAACTAGTTACTTTGGGGTAACACGCAGCGGAAGCTCACAACAGGAAAAGAAACGATTTTGAAACATTCTTCATTGGTACTCAGTTCCTATTGGCCGTAGCGTGATGATATATCGCCTATAGTCTTCCTCGATAAATGAACTATCTAACATTGAATTTTCCAAATCGGACCAGTAGTTCTTGAGATCAGCGCGTTCAACCAAACAAAAAAACCTGCATAATATCAGTATAGATTTAATTGAATAAACACAACTTACACGCCATCTATGAGTATAAAAACAAAGAACGATGCGAGTATAATTTGGATACTAGAGTAATTATGTAATTAGTACATAAAAATCCTAATAGATGGCGTGTTAAGTAATTATAATTGAAAACTGTATTTTACAAACAACTTCAATGGGCTAGCTACCACCCTCGAGTTGAGAATCATGTCATCAAATACCAATTGGTGTGTTCCGGCAGCTGTACTTAAGCGCCAGTCCTAAGTTTAGTGTGTTTATAATCTTAGACCAACATCAAGCAAGATTTTTATCAAATTCTAAAAGCTTTACATTACTAGCGGTCCCGGCGGTAGTCATCCCGCTCTGATAATAAAAAAAAATTGACAAATTATATACCTAAATCTTCCTCAGGAATCACTTTATGTACTTCTGAAAACTGAAAATCCGTTCAGTTTTTGAGTTTATTGCAAACAGACAGACAGACGTGGCAGAGGACATTGTTTTATACTGTGTAATCATTGAGGGTAAACAAACAGGCGGGTCATCTAACGGTAAATGATCACCACAATCCATAGACACTAGCAACACCAGGGGAGTCGCAAATGCATTATTGGCTTTTGAAACCTGTAATTTGTTTAAAAGAAACTCACCTCGAAAACAATTTCAGCGTTCATGACAGCGATATCGATACATCTGTCTCTGTCGCACGCTATATCGATAGTCGCACTTTCAGCTTCTTTGCAGAACTCTAGGAACTCTATGACGACTCTACTGAGAGTGGCTGCCGGGGGAAGAGTTTCTCTCAAGAAGTACTTGAGAGCTGACGTGATGATCCACCTGGTTTCCCTCAATCTCGACTGCCTCAGAGCCTTGTAGAGAAGGGTGATACGTCCCATGGAACTCATCAGAACGTCAGGATCCATATTGGAGACGTCCGTTGTCAGTTTAGGATTCAGGAGTTTGTTGTCTGCAGTAATAAAAGTATATCGTATCAGCTTCATCTGTTTATATATTCTATTCACGTTATATATTTTTTGAAGATTGATTTACAACGAGAATCGAGAGCAGATTGCCTTTCATAAATATTGCTACTGTCTAAACATTCAGCATGTATATTAATCTTCAAAAAATATATAACGTGAATAGAATATATAAACAGATGAAGCTGATACGAATACAAAAGTTATACACAATCCTCTACGTGTTTATGTTAAGACATAGTGTCAATTACCGTCGGGTGATTTCACTTTCCCTTGAAAGAGAAACGTGAAAGTGGGAACGTCAGGAATAAAACAAAAGGGTTTATCGTCCGTTGTCGAAAGTTATTAACTCCGGGTCGTCCATTGTAGCTTTCGACAGCGGTCATAGCACCTAGGTTTATTACGATTATATTTATACTTTCGAAAGACTTAAAACACACTTTAACTTAGGTTTTCTAGGATGTTTATAAGTATTTGTTTTGATATTATTATTTTATACGTGAAATGTGACCATGAAGTGTTAT
The DNA here is from genome assembly GCA_015888305.1 of Antheraea pernyi. NCBI lineage: Eukaryota > Metazoa > Arthropoda > Insecta > Lepidoptera > Saturniidae > Antheraea > Antheraea pernyi. The sequence goes on along the minus strand of MU159516.1, from coordinate 168,237 downwards.
ATCCTAGAATACTGCGAGTGCTTAACCTTTCACCTGGTATATGTCTCGTTACATTTCAAAATAAGCTAAATTAATGATATTATAACTAAAGAGCTGTAGATACATAGTATGCCCTTCGACTGCGCCTTGTTAAAACTTGGCTAGTTAGCAAACGTGATCTAACCCCGTCAATCCGACCGTATCTAAGCAACATATAACTATTTCTTTTTGACCACCGATATTGAGAATATGCCATATTACTTCCACACAGTGGAATCAGATACAGTGTGGCGTCACAATATTACTTTACGTATGTGTGTGTGATATTTTGTCAAAATATCATTGAGCTAACTTCAATTTTAGCAATTGTTAACATTCTCCTTTATTTTTCAAGATTTTCAAATGTACAAGACATGTAAACTATGAAAATCTTAAAAAAAACGAAAAACCTTATGAACAGCAAAATTCTCGGTGTACAATACCTGGAAATCTTAAAAAAATGAAACACGTTATATCAATTCGATCAAAAATTCGATTTACCTCATTTTGAAATGTAACACATATCGAGTAGAAAATTCCTCACCAGAGAATAAATGCACCATCAATATCTGAACGGCGTGATGCTCTGAATAATTCTTCATGTCGTCCAGCAGTTTCTCTATCACAGAGTTCTTCATATCCTTAGGCAGAATCTCCTGGCGAATTATCGACGTGATGCCCTGGAATTAAAAGGGCTACCTACATATGAGAAAACAACCAGAATTTACTTTACACTATAACCGACGCATTTTAAACTGAGTCGCCGGGCAATAAATGTCACTGACAGTGGGAATGTGCACGCAATGCAACCCGTTATCGATACGTAGCTACCTGCGCACGCGGGGCGATGCGTCATCTTGACCTTTATTATCACTCTGATTGGTCGCTACGAGTACGGACTTAAGGAAAACTATTTTAAGAGATCAAGCACGCAAGTAAGTGCGAGCGAGACAGACAGATAAATATGATTTATGACCCGAAATCTCAGTTCATAATGCGTCGACTATAGCTTTGCCCGCGATTGCACACTATTTTGTAATTAAATGGCTAAAAAAAAATAAAAAATAGCATTTATCGGTGTGAACACACGGAAGAAGTGAATCTTCTTTGGCATATATGTATTAAATTATATATATGAGTATACTTATAAACTATATACAACTAGCGGTCTGGGAGAATGGTCATGCCTTGATATTAAAAAAATATTCTAAAAGTTAACCGCATCGCCACCACGTGCTTATCACACAAAAAATTGCATCAAAATGAGTTGAGCCGTATCGGAGGAATTCAGGCACACACAGAAAGAAGAATTAAACAGTCTCAACTTTTTATAACGTCGAACGGAAAAAAATACTCGGTGCCTTGAAATTCCTTATAAAGAGTTTGTACTGTACATATACGAAGATACGAAGTCCCGTAGTATAAATACTTAACTATACACTCATTTTGGTATACTACTAGACACATACACACAAATACATACCCACCTTACGTGTAACGCGTAAAGAAATTTTTTTCCTACCATGTCATAAAAAGTTTCACTTTTTTTTTATACCACGACGGTAGCAAATAAGCATGCGGGCCGCCTGATGTAAAGCGGTCACCGCAGCCTATGGACGCCTGTAACATCAGAAGCGTTACATGCGCGTTGCCGACCCTTAAATAACCTATTTATTTCCCCCTTGAAGCACCCCATACTGTAGTCTCCAGGAAAAACTTCAGCAGGTAGCTCATTCCACAACCTGATCGTTCGTGGAAGGAAACCCCTTTGGAACCGGACCGTCCGAGACCATTTCGGTTCCAATGTGTGGGGATGAA
>MU159516.1:142861-154486 GCA_015888305.1 Antheraea pernyi | reverse complement strand
TATATATTAATACGTGAAGCCCAAACTTTGTATCCCATTTTGCGAGAAATGCGCGAACGGATGAACGTGAAACTTGGCATAGTTAAAGTTTATATGGAGAAGAAGTGCAGAAAGCTATTTATTTTATATAAAATGCATTAGAAGTACATTAAATTAATTAAAATATATATTACTCACACTACTGCTTCAATTTTACACAACATATACACACATGTAAATAAAAAAGACATTTTGACATCTGTCAATAAAGGACTTCAAAAAAGGTTGTGAAGGAGGTTGCTATGCGCGACTGTATGTATTATTTACTCTTACGTTTCAATTACCCTTTTTCATTCTACATTCAACTTTAAAAAATCAATGAACTATGGTCGAATGTCAACCACTGGGCGCCCACTAGTTTATTTAAATCGAGTATCAAGTTCCTTAAACATACTTCTTAACTACTCCAAAGCAAGATTTGAACACCCTTATTACCTCGATAAGCTGACGAGTAAGCTCTCTATAGGTCTTTTGTAGTATTTCCCCATGATATTATTCGGAGATGTTGCGTAGAAATTCCGTTCCCAATATTCGAGTAGTGTGACTAACTTATCTCCTGTTATCACCATATCTGGTCTGGCGCCAGACTCCTGATACTGCATATAGTGTTTTAGAATCAACGGTTTTGTGTCCTGTATAATGTGAATTTGGTATAAATACTTAAACATTTTTTTAAACAACAGCATCAAGGCGATTTATGTAGTCGTAGATCGGCTAAAGATAGGGTATATCGATAGTAAATTTCACGAAATCGATTCCAGTCCACGGTTGAGAGTGTAACCTAGAGTTTTTGGCGGGATTCTGGTCTGTCATGTAGTGGATTTTATATTTTTTTCATAATTTTGTGTTAGGTATAAAAAAAATATTTTATTTTTATATACTACTAACTTCTTCCCGCAACTTCGTCCATGTGGAATAGTTATTTTGAGCTAACGCTAAAAAAAAAAACGATTTTGAAACATTCGTCATTGGTGCTCCTATTAGTCCTTCTGGTGATATATAACCTACCTTGATAAATGAGCTACCTAACACGCGCATAATTTTTCAAATCGTACTAGTACTTCCTGAGATTAGCGAATTCAAGTAAATAAGCTCTTAAGCTTTAAAAAATTAGTATAGAAGTATAAATGCTTGGAATTGACACCTCCCTCGATCTATATCCATTATAAAAGATTGTAACGTCAATGTATTTTGAAATGTATGTTAAAAAAGATAAACCAGATCAAGTTTCTTATCGGTTCTTCTCGATAAATGGTTTGTTTTCTAAACTGGTGTTAGTTTTGACGTTCACATGACCCTTCTTAGAGTATAAATTGAATAAAGTATTTTTTTATTGATTCGCAAGCGCAAAGGGATAGTAAAAATAGATAGATATCGTTTTCTAAAATAGGTTTCTAAATGTCGTTACAAGTCATAATGCAAAACGAATTATTATTTATCTCGGCAAAATGACGGTATTGTGCCTGATGCACAGTACAATCTAAAAACAAATACAAAATCCATATATTATACTCTTTTCTAGTTTAAGACAGAAACATAAATGAAAGTTAATTCAAAAGGGCACAATCAAAGTACTAGCAAATGTAAATATCTATATATTAATACGTGAAGCCCAAACTTTGTATCCCTTTTTGCGAGAAATGCGCGAACGGATGAACGTGAAACTTGGCAAGTTAAAGTTTATATGGAGAAGTGCAGAAAGCTATTTATTTTATATAAAATGCATTATAAGTACATTAAATTAATTAAAATATGCATTAATCACACTAATGCTTCAATTTTACACAACATATACACACATGTAAATAAAAAAGACATTTTGATATCTGTCAATAAAGGACTTCAAAAAAGGTTGTGAAGGAGGTTGCTATGCTCGACTGTATGTATTATTTTACTCTTACGTTCCAATTACCCTTTTTCATTCTACATTCGCTTTAAAAAATCAATGAACTATGGTCGAATGTCGACCACTGGGCGCCCACTAGTTTATTTAAATCGAGTATCAAGTTCCTTAAACATACTTCTTAACTACTCCAAAGCAAGATTTAAACAACCTTATTACCTCGATAAGCTGACGAGTAAGCTCTCTATAGGTCTTTTGTAGTATTTCCCCATGATATTATTCAGAGATGTTGCGTAAAAATTCCGTTCCCAATATTCGAGTAGTGTGACTAACTTATCTCCTGTTATCACTATATCTGGTCTGGCGCCAGACTCCTGATACTGCATATAGTGTTTTAGAATCAAGGGTTTTGTGTCCTGTAGAATGTGAATTTAGTATAAATACTTAAAGGTTTTTTTTAAAAACAGCATCAAGGCGATTTATATAGTCGTAGATCGGCTAGAGATAGGGTATATCGATAGTAAATTTCAAGAAATCGATTCCAGGCCACGATTGAGATACATATACGAGTGTAACCTAGAGTTTTTGGCGGGATTCTGGTCTGTCATGTAGTGGATTTTATATTTTTTTCATAATTTTGTGTTACTTGACTTTATACTTCGTAAAATTCGTGGTGTGTTTAAAGCTCCCTGGAAAGTTCTAACAAGAGAGCCACCATCTTGTTGGAACATTGAAATTGTTCACACGACACTTATTGTGTAAAATATGTTGTAATCTCCATTGAAACAAAACATTGACGCTGGCAAATGCTTCTGCGGAGCCAAAACAAGAAAAAGAAGAAGAGTGTAACCTAGCTAGGTTTATGTCAGAACCCAGTTTACAATTATGATTATCGATGTATATTTTCCTTTTAGTGTTTTTAAACTTTACGAGGAAAAAACATTACGTCACACTTCGTCCTAAAAGTGTTTTTTTCTACACAAGACAGTTTTTCTAACAGAAATATCGACAACGTGCGCACTCGAAAACCAACTGCAACGCATTCCTCACGCATTTAATATAAATTGAAAGTGAGATAAAATTCGCTTTAAAGACACGTTACTTTTAGTTTTCGACTAGTTTATGTAAAACCCATACAATGAAACATTAATTCTAGACGTTTCACTCCTAGTAAGTGTACTGAGTTGTACTGATTGTTTTACTCTTTACTTTACTTACCTTGACCAAATACTTGACTACAGCATACAAGCAACTGACCGCCGACTGTATCCTGTTAGAATTACTATCCACATTCAATTCCGTCCAAATTTGTTTTACAGATAGAGCTTTCGCCACATTATCGACTGCCAACTCGATAACATGATCGACTGTAACATTATCAGTCCTCGTTGCGGCGACACGAAACGAAACGTCACCATGAACCGGAGATTCGACAATAGTCTTATTCTTTATCAGAAACGACAAATATTGAAGCGATATCACTGAAAATATCGCGATATTTCTAGCCACCGTTACGGGTAATAGAGTCTCGATAATTTTATCGACTAAATCGCAATCCGCTTCATCGATAAAATCGATCATTCTCGTCAATGACTGCAGGAAACCGGTCATGATCGTCTGCAGGGTGATAAACTCTTCGTAGAACAGTCGATCCTGGAAGACCTGGTGACACCTCCTGGTGTACCTATCGATAGTATGTTCGATATTCAGGTTGAAGTTTTCCGATTGGCTGAGAGGTCGATTCTGCTTTGGGAAGAGTCGAATAACATCCGTCAAGGACTTGTCGAATGTTATCAAAGACGTTCGATAAATCTCTGGTATCTCTGGTGGTAGTAATTCCGTATCTTCCTCTGACAGCTGGAGATTTCCGAAATCTTTCAAATCGACATTATCCGATATGGGGATAAAGAATTGCGATTTAGATTCCTTGCTGTCGCTCTTCTTGAAAACGTGCAACGTGTTCGCAACGTTCAGCTTGTTACTATCGATCGATGACGTCATCTCCTCTTTCATTCTCATCTCCCTCTGCTCTCTTATCGAGTCCTTCTCTTGTTCTTTACTCTCTTGTGCGTATACAACGTTAGAGAACTCTCTTAGATAGCCGTCACAGGCGACTTTGAAACAGGAGCAGAGGATTCGCCGGTCAAAGTCTGGGCACGACATGACTGTCGATATGTCTTCGTTCGACAGTTTAGTTAGTAAAATAGCGAGTTCGTGTTGTTTGGAGATTTTAGGAGTTCTACAATCCGACTGACAGCACCTAAAAAGGACCTTCCATTTAATAAGTATTATCTTATTGTACCCATATACCCACTTTTAATGTCTTTGAGCAAAACGTAGTAATAAATATTATCGTTTAATTGTCTCCACGATGTAGAAATTATATACATTACTACGAAACCGAGTTAACACATTTCGTGCCAAGACATTTTTCCCTGGCATATGTCATTTAGGCCATTTGATATTTAAACAAAAGATAAATATATTATCATACATTTTTTTTTCCTTCGAACTGTCTACACTATTGGCCTGACAATCCTTCACAGCTTCAACGGACTATATCGCGTATTATCATACAATGCTACGTTACAACATCCTACATAACGTGCCATAAGTAATTCTTTCGTTTTCAAAAGTTATCAAATCCTGTCCCACCGGTGGTACATGTGGCGTAAAGATCAAGTTTATCGTGTACCACCGGTGATACACGTGGCACGGAACGTGCTAAATATCTATATATAAGTATGATATATCTGTTGTTTAGTTACTATAATACAATCTTTAATAAATAACAATTTGGTCGTGTGTGAATTCGTATCGACATATTTCTTAAAAAAAAATACTTTATACATAAAGCATCGCAATAAACACTCGAATTCATTTATAAGATACTATTTTAGTTTTGTAAAATTAATATTAATTTACCGATATTATCGACATAAGAACGGTACACTACTATTCAGAAAGAAATTGACATATCGATTAAATTCCACCTTACGATTATCGATACATTCCCAGCACTAACCTGCTTTTAACCTGGTTCAGTAACCAATGAGCGTCGACTGTTGTAGTCAAAATGTACTGTGGGTTTATCGCTCTGTCTTGTGATAGATCCAATGGTGATAAATCGAAGACACTAGAGGCCAGTGAATTCAATTCCATAACTAAACCCGAAAATCTGTTACGATTAGAAAAAAAAAGTATAATTTACTAATATAGTATTTATAAACTAGCCACTCCCTTCTATTTTGTTCTAGTTCAATGATTCGATTGTACAACAATGATTTCGAGAATAATACGATTTATCAGATTTATTATTACTATTTGATACTTTAATCGACTCTAAGTTACCTCTAATAACTTTTATCGTGTCCGCTTAGTCCCTATCGAAAAGCGTAATGATATATAGATTAGATTAAACCTTTAAAAATCCTCTATATGCCAGTAAAAGTCTTCAAAATCGATTCAGCCGTTTTGGAGATTAACCTGAATAAACGAGAGGCATCTAATTTTTATATACAAGTTACAGTTGACCGTATTATTCGATCAAATAGTATCGATATGCATAATATATTAGTATCGACAATATAATACACAATCGTTATGTATTAATTAAAATCTCTGTTCAATATTTTATTCGATATCATTTCGAATGATTTTCATAATCAATAACATTTGAAGATACAGTTCACAATCGCTATGTATTTATTAAAAGTTACTGGTCACTACCTAATTCGATCAATTTGGATGATTGTCATAATCGATTGGTATCGATAGTGCAATAAACAATCATAATGTATGTATGTATCCAGTAAAATTTACTGATCACTATCTTATTCGATTATTTCTAATGAATTTCATAATCGATTAGACTCGATAATGCAATACACGATCGTTATGCATATATTAAAACTTACCTAACGTGTGCTTTGTTCCTCTGCAACAGTTCCAAAGCGACCTGGACGTCTTCTTTCGACAATTGCTGTTGTATTTTCTCAACGGGTAATTCTTTTAGAAGTTTACACCTCTCTATGGCTAATGTTGCGAACCTACAGATACATCGACATTTTATTTTATCAATTTCAATCAATCAACTGTAAACACCGTCACGTAACCGTTAATTGTTTATAAAACGCCCTCTATCTGCAGACCCTTCGAATTACGTTATTTGTAGGTCTTAAATGTTTAATATTGTTATATTTTTATTCTCTTTGAAAAATCTAAAATATAATTTTTATTATTTCTGAGGAATATTTGGTCTTATAAATGTTACGTCTCATCCAATAATAAAGTCAATTAGCCTACATGCCTTTGGATTTTAAGTACAAAATTGTCTATTACTGTGTTTTTAATTGTTTTATTTAATTAAAAGCCTTATATTTTATTAATTTAAGCGTAATTATAATGTACTTATTAACTATCAGATACTTCATCTTATATCTATTATAAGGAAAGATAATAGATGGGAATTAATCACTTTTATAACATAAGACATTAAACGCGTTACTATATTGAGATTTTACAATTTGTGTATGCCGCGAGTTACTTTCAACCGAAATCATACAGAGCGGTTGGGTTTATTAAAGTTTTTTTTTTATTTCTATGAAATCAATAATCACGTTTAGTTGGAAACCAGAACATCTAAGCCATGGACATCTTATTTAAGTTAATTAATGCACTATCACTTTTCAGGATATTCTGATTGAACTGAAGTTGACGATCATCAACCCCATTTACCGGTCAACTGTTTTTAGCTAGAAGGCTGTAATGTATATAAGAGATAGTGTAGCAGTTCATAAAACTATTGAAACTACAGATACACTAACTGCTATGACAAGAGGATTTAAAAAACAATATTTATAACACGTATTATCTAAAAAATCAATTGGTTTAAATGATCAAAAAATTTCCGGGTAAGTTTTTCAAGGAATCAACTTTAAGTATCGTTTAAAACTATCTTTATACTCCGTAAAGATCATATTAAGAAAAAAAACTCACCTCACTGCAATAGCCGGTTCTAATTTTCCAATAATACGGCATATCAGAAATACCAACGCACCGGATTGACTCTCGTGGCAGAGAGATAATATTTTAAACGTGTTCAAAGCGAATTCATCCTGAAATGATTTAAATGAGTAAGTTTCACCTTGAATCAATATTTTAATAGAGATTTATTTTCTTCATAAATTGGACAAAAATGCTTGATTTGATGCGTAATACAGAACGGCGAAGATCAAAGATGACGGGGATATCGACATATTGGCGTACATACATCAAAACCTACATCAAAGATTTATATGGAGATGCGAAAAGATATGAAAAATATTAATACGACAAGAAACACCCATTTGGGCTCCGGTAATATAATCACACAATAGCCCTTCCCTCGCCAATAGTAATTTGGTTGTAAATTGACATCAAAGTGTTTTGCAAAATGGTGTCGATTTGATACCAAAATTAGATATCAAGTTAACACCAGACATTGATATATACCGGATGTTAAATTTAGACGGCGAATTGATACCGAGGGTAGACACCAAATTGAAACTAAAGTTAGTAGCCAAATTAGCGTCAGAATGAATGTCAAAATTGTCAAAAAACTTGAAGAGATAAGTTTACAAGTAGACTGCGATCAAATTTCAACCAGCAATTTCCTTTCCGTCTAATAGTAAATTTGTGAGTTTGTGTAATGTTATAATAAAAATACTATAGTTCAGGAATGTATAAGTTATAAATATACGTTTTAGGTTTTTAAAAGTGTTTAGTAGCTTTCATTACGTCTACGTTCATTTGCGACAATAGTTCACTGTTAATTTGCGGTGTAATTTGGAACACCATTGGTAGCTATCTAAAATTCCAGTCTAATTGGTATTTCAGTTGAAATTGTAACAAATATAAAGAGTGCACTTGACCCATAAATATAGTATTTAACAAATGTGTTGTTAGTTATAACTTGCGGTTTTTTTTTATGTCATAAGTGACAAACGAACAGGTGGGTCACCTGCTGTTAAGTGATCACCACCGTCCATGGACACTAACAACACCAGTGGAGTCGCAAGTGCGTTGCCACCCTATGGGGGTAAGGGATTAGAGAAGGGAGAGGGAGAGGAGGAGAGGGGAGATGGGCCTCCGGCGCTCTCACTGACCAAACGAAACGCAACAATGCAAACACTGTTACTACACTTCGGTTTTCTGTGAGAGGGTGGTAGTACCGCGGACGAGCCGACCTATTCATGCTGAAACCAGTAATAGCTTCAGCGTAGCTCTACCACCATTAAAATCAGAACCAGGAATCAGGATCAGAATCAGGTATCAGAACATTCTCGTTAACGAGAGATCTCATAAGGAAAACCAGGGTCATTTAAAGAGCAATCGACAGAATTAAGATCGGAGTTTCTTCACAGTTATACGAAGCAGATGATTACCTAGTAAAAACGAAACCGATATCGACAACTTTATATCGAAAATCACAATTGTATCGATTAATGTTTCGATAAAATAAACACATACCTTCAAGCAACGATGACCTGAGGCCGCCGTAAAAAGGGCCTGCGGGCGGCGGACGCGGGCACGTCCGTCGCTCTGGCAGAACTTCTGCACAGGCCCGTGTGGTTGAGGCGCATTGTGCCGATGCGCCTCCCACGATCGTCGGGGAGGGCAACTCTCTCCTTCTCCTGAGGGGTCTACGACTCTGACCCCTCAACCACGACGAGGCCCCTGGAAAGGGGCCGACACCTGCTGGGGAGTAGACGTATTGCCAGTTCGGCAGCTCCTGCTCCCCAGCCTATGGGTGATTGAAGGGTGACTCCGTCTGTTCGTTTGCCTCCTATAATATAAAAAAAACCAAATGAATCACTAAATTCGAAATACAAATACATAAGCTTACACTTGAAATAAATGTGAATTTGGAATTCCTAACCAACGTCAGATATTTGAGATCAAAATGGTCAGTTATTAATTAATACTGTTGTAAAAAAAAAAGTCATTATTGCAGTAGAGGAAAATAATAACACTTACGCCAACAACTGATCTTCTAATCCCGATAGCGCCACCGTGAAGTTGACTAGTGTAACTTGAATACAAATCTCCGGTAGATAATGAGGGTTTGCCAATTTAGTCGTCAAGTATAAGCGAAAATTAGAGTCGTATTCGATGTCGCTGTCGCCTAAATGTATGAGCAGACGACCGCCCTAAGAATGTTATTACTATTATGTTACTGAGAATAGTTCATGTATTGTATTGTATTGTATCATCATCATCGTTACCCTTATCCCGCCTAAGTAGGGTCGGCACAATATGTTTTCTTTTTCCACTCTCTCCTGTCAAATGTCATTTCAGTATCCACACCTTTTAAGCACGTATCCTTTTTCACGCAGTCCATCCATACCTTTTTCGGTCTTCCTCTACTCGTATATCCGTCCACAAACATACTCAACACTTTTCTAGTTACATGGTTTTCATCTCTCCTCATGACATGCCTATACCATGCTAACCTATTACTCCTCAACTTCTCTGTCACTGGTGCTATTTTCAAACTTCCTCTGATATACTCATTCTTAATATGGTATGGTATGGTATGGTATGGTTAAATATTCCAGAATATTCTAGTCATTGCTGGAATTCTGGTCCGGTTCTAGTGATTTCATGGCATTAATAGGAACTCAACGGTAGATGCTTTAAGAAATTATGTATCTCTACCTACATTTTGATTACGTTCTCGAATTAAATTATTGGACTATCTTCCCACAAAATCATAACTTAAAGTCCATATTCAAATATAAATTTCTAAATACTTTCGATAAAGTGTTATAAGATCCTAAGAACATTTCCAAACGGGCTGATTTGAATATGCTCCCGATTTTTAAACATTTTGATCTCTCTTCGCTTCCCCCTCAACTTCGTATGACCTCTGTCAACATTAAATCTATTGAACTTTGAGATCTGATAATAACTGTGACCAATCCAAAAGCAGAAGATTTTTTTCCTGTCAAATTAAGTTTCCTCATATTTCAATTATATGCAATGCAAGTAGGTACATCACAGACCATGCAATCTTTGATTATTAGAATATTCCGATACTCACAAAGTATTCACAATAAGCCAGTACACAAGCTATCTGTAGAGAGTCGACTTTTAAAAGCGTCGTGTCGCCATTGTCGCCGCCAAGAGGTAAGTTACGAGCAAATCCGACGAGCTTATGCCAGTATTTATGAGTCAGGAAATTCAATCTGAAAATAATATTTATACCATTATCCTAAAGAACATTTGAAATAAAAAAACGTACATTTCTCTAAAATATAAAGTCGTAATAACAAATGCACGAATAATAATAATAATAATAACCCACGAATGCCCTTGAAACTCAATGGGAAGGTGTATAAAACTATTATAAGACCAGTAATGTTGTACGCATCTGAGTGCTGGGCGACTAGAGAGACGGATGAGAGAAAACTATATGTGGCAGAAGCTATCTGTAGAGAGTCGACTTTTAAAAGCGTCGTGTCGCCATTGTCACCGCCGAGAGGTAAGTTACGAGCAAATCCGACGAGCTTATGCCAGTATTTATGAGTCAGGAAATTCAATCTGAAAATAATATGTATACTATTATTCTAAAGTATATTTGAAAAAAAAAGGTACATTTCTCTAAAATATAAATTCGTAATAACAAATGAAACAGCGTGATGACTCGCCTATGCGCGGAACAAATAAACATTGAAGTGTTGAAATCAGAATCTTGTAAAACTAACACACTTGTTCAACTTCCCATACCTTTTAACCGATATTAGCTTGTTATAAATCATCTATCCAATATATAAGCAAGTCATAGTATGCTTAAAGACTATTCTATCCTGGAAAGTAAAGCGAATACTTTAAAAACAATCGAAAGAAATAACAAAAGCGAATTGCGACTGCCACTGAGAACACATGTAATAGTGAATCGGTTCTACTTTTGTTTCCGAGTACAAACAAATTCTTTTGCTATCACTACATATTATAAATCAAAGTCCTCTGCCACGTCTGTCTGTCTGTTCGCGATAAACTTAAAAACTACTGAAGGGATTTTCACGTGGTTTTTATCAGTAAATAAAGTGATTGACAATTGAATTAATAATTTAATGTATGTCCGTAAAAACTTTGAAAACCTGCATTTTGTAAAGGACCGACATGATCTATATACTAGAAATTATATCAAACTGGTCGCCCATGTTTCAAACTTAGCAAAACCAGTAATAGTTTCTTAGGTAATAATGTTAGGTTTTATAATAAAGTCCTAAAACATATTACCGATTCGCCGGACTGTAAATTTAAGGGTCATGTCAAGCGAGGCTATTATAGAGTGTATCAATATGTGAACGACGGTGACGTCTGAAATTGACTCCTCTCTGTGCATCCACTAAAAACGGTATTGTAACATATAATGTACATATATATATATATATATATATATATAATGTATATGTCTATATAAATAATAATATGTGTAGTGTTGTCGTAGTGATTTAAGATTTTGTGTCACTGTATCACGCGAGCAGCGCACTTAAGGGTTCCACGCCAAGGGTACGGACCTATGCTTGAGCCGCTGCCGAGGGGGGCCTAATCTGGTGTGCGGGAGCGAAATTGACCCCCAGACCACGGCGGCGTGATCTGTGGTTACACGGACCTGGGCGTGAACACGTTCTGTTTGGAGAGACAGGCTGGTACTGACCGTTCACTGCCGTTATTTTATCGGGAGGGTCGGGAAG
>MU159516.1:126691-142783 GCA_015888305.1 Antheraea pernyi | reverse complement strand
CAATACGTGAACGATGGTGACGTCTGGAATTGACTCCTCTCTGTGCATCCACTAAAAACAGTATTGTAACGTGTAATGTATATATATATATGTTAAAAAGATGTACCCGATCGAGTTTCTTGCCGGATCTTCTCGATGACTGGGTGCTCTCGATGAGTGCCTTATTAGGGCCTAAACTGAATAAAGTATTTTTGATTTGATTCATAAGGAAGGTTAAAATGTATAATTTATCAAGTTATTTTTATTAGCAGGGCGGAAAAACGTCCGCAGGGTCCGCTAGTAAACTGTAAAACAATTTCTTATCAAATTGGTATTCATATAATTGGAGCCTAAACTGAATTCATAATGATTAAACCTGATTGAAATATCCCGTACCTTATTAATAAATGTGACCAGTGTACAGTCAGCAGAGGTAATCGATGTGTCGACTTCAAACAGATCAGATTCAACGCATCTAATGGAATGTTTTCTTCAGGACTGTACAATCCGGTATTTAGTCCACTCTGTTCGTTATGCAATATGTTTTGACCAGTCTTAGCTGTCAATGGAAATAGGCAGCCGGCTGGAAAATAATTTCAATGACGCACATATAAATTTTACTCAGTTCTCATCCGTACCACCAGGTAGCAGAAATGGCATCTATATCCATTTTAACAAATTTTTTTCGCCTACAAAGCCTAATTAATATATTTAGTTAACTTTGGCATCGTAACCACGATCTTTGTACCACAAAGACTTTATGTATATAATTACTCATATTGTAATGAAGTTCCTATATTTATTATAAGTGGTTCAAAGACTTGAGTTTTAGAAATGCTAAAACAAAATTATTTCCCAAGTAAAAATTAGGTCTTTTTTTTCTTTTCTATTGTAGCACGGCAAAATGATGGCCTGATGGTAAGCACAGTACAATCCAAAAACAATGGTGACCTCAGAGTGACACAGTACCCATCGCCGGTCATCCGACGTCACGCGACCCGCAGAAGCGAATCACTATGACGGGCTTTTTCGCCATATGCATGATGGTTGCGACCCAGTCCGGCAGTAAAACCCTACCACCCCGCTTTCGCCATTGCCTCGTTCGTTATTCAGCAGGGTGCACCACGTGCAGATGAGGTTGACTTGGGTGTCTCGAGTCTTATGATGTTATTACTCGACACCCCTTACACCGTGATATGATCGATATTATCGGCTACATTTTTATCGAACTTATGTCGCAATTGTCTTAAAATATAATAGCAAGTCTTATGGTGTTATTCGACGCCAATTACACCGTTTTTTTTTTCGAACTGACTACGCTATTGACCACGCAAGGTCTTGATAGCTTCACCGGACTACACCCACTTACACCGTGATATGACCGATATTATTGACTACATTTTTATCGAACTTATGACGCGATTGTCTTGAAATATAATATAAAGACATTGAAAAGCATAAATACTTACTTGGGAATTGTTGACGGGATCTTGGAATATCATTTAGTGAATTTTATAGTTTATTCAAATACCTTTTTTCTTTTTTTTTATAGTAGCACGGCAAAATGACTGCACTGTGCCTGATGGTAAGCACAGCACAATCCAAAAACAACGGCGAGCACCGACTGATATACTATCCATCGCCGGTCGCCGCTGTCATGCCGGCCAGCGAAAAGCTGGATATGCACAGGCTGATCCCGAAACGCGACTCGCAAAAGCGAATCACTATGACGGGCTTATTCGCCATATACATGGTGGTTGCGACCCAGCCAGGCTGTAGGACCCTACCAGCCCGCTTTCGCCATTGCCTCGTTCGTTATTCAGCAGAGTGCACCACGTGCAGGTGAGGTTGGCTTGGATGTCTCGAGTCTTAGATGTTATTTGACACCCCGCGCCACCCCAAATCTTGTATTACTTGGCTCTATACTTTATAATATTGTTGGCATGTTACGTAATATAATTAGATTAATGTAGACAAGGGAAGTAGATGGGAAATAATACCGCGCGCATAGATTCAGACTTGCGACAAAAACTCCCTGGAAACTGCTTACAAGACGGCCATCATCTTGTCCAGTTCATTGAAATGATCGCAAGAAATTTGTAATATCAACAATGATAACCTATTCGACAATGGCAGCTATTATTTACTAGAAAATTGGTTACCAAAAATAAAACTAAAAGAAGAAAGACGAAGCAGATAATTCTATCGTACATAATAATCAATATCGATAACTTAATGTGGTTAATCGATACTTTTATCGAAAATAAAAAATATAAATTTTTCGAGTAGGCACTGTCAAAAATTAAAAAACAATGATAACCTATTCGACAATGGCAGCTATAATTTACTAGAAAATTGGTTACCGAAAAAAAAAAAGAAGAAAGACGAAGCAAATAGTTTTATGGTACATAATAACCAGTACCGATAACTTAATGTCGCTAATCGAGACTTTAATCGAAAATAAAAAATATCGATTTTACGAGTGGTCACAATATCATAATGTACCAGAGGGTTGGATGTCAAAATATAAAAATAAAAACTTACTTGTCAAATGCAGCATATTCTTCACTTGTACGATAATATTCACACACACAGCATACAGAAGTTTATCCCCGTTCCCCACATCACTATCATCGACAACAGAACAACCCTCCACTTCCATTATAGCGTACGTTAACGTTTTAAACAGAAACCGAACCAAGACTACATCAGGCGACAAGTTCGCACAATTCTCGTTCACGTTCTGCACATTCAACGGATCTACGTCCGGTTTCACGTTGAAGAATATCGACTGGGGCGATATCGATGTCGCTTTTAAATCGTTTATCGATAGCAATATCTCCGTTTCCGGTATCAATACGAGTATCTTCCTCAATAGTACCATTATTATCGATAGGTAACGCAGTTTGAATTTCGGTGGCGTTGTCGACTGGAAAGGAAATTTAGAGATGGTAACATCGATAATTAAATCCGATATGGATTTTTTTTTATCTTAATCTTTTATGTAGTAGCTTATATATTATAATCATAACATTGTTATATAATAATTTAAAAGTATATATTCGGTACAAGAGTGAGGTTTCTTAAGTTAGTCTTTTAATTTCGTGTCTTGAATAAATTAGTCGGGAAAATGTACAACAATAAAGGACTTCTTAGACCATGTGAACTATTACCTCATTGTATTACATTCATCTATCTATATATTTAGTAGTGTACCAAAATAATTAAAATACTAGAAACAGTAATAAATTGGTCATTCCATGTTCCAGCTCGACTAAGATCAGTAACAGTTTGTTAGGTAATAGTGTTAGGTTTTATAACAAAGTCCTAAAGCATGTTACCGATTTGCCGGATAGTGTGTTTGATGTGTGATTGTGCACCGTGTCAATTGGGTTTTAATATTTGGAGTCTATTATAGAGTGAATCAATATGTGAATGATGGTGACGTCTGCAAATGACGCCCTTCTCTGTGCATCCACTAAAAACGAATATAACTATCTGTGTTTGTAAAATGAAAATATAAATCAGATCGAGTTTCTTGCCGGTTCTTCTCGATGACTGGATTGTTTGTCCGAACCGGTGCTAGTTTTGACTTCCATAAGGCGCTTTCTCAGAGCCTAGATTGAGTAAAGTACTTTTGGTTTTGGTCTTATCAAAGTTCTTTAATTTTTTCTCTCTTTCTTAAATACAAACATTATCGTCTTACAGAAACATGCATACACTTTGAACTGACCTGATCAGGAGGCGCTTTAAACAATATCTTCAATAGGATCTCAACTCGACTCTGCTCCAATAACACATCCTTATACACCGAATCTATTAATCTCTCTAGAGAGCAGATAGCAGCTTCGGTATCCAATTCTACGGAACGCTGCGACAGGAGATTTAGTAGAGTATCGCTGGCGAGCTCTGAATACCGATAATAACTCTCAGGGTGTTCTTGGGAAAGAGAGAGTACGCAGGATACCAAATCCAACACCTATAGAAGAGAAAAACGTCCTTATTCTTTCGACAGATCTAAAATGCTACAGATATTTATACTATGTACTAGCTGTGCCCGCGACCCCATCCGCGTGAAACCTTACGTAAAGAACAGTAATTAATAAAATCATCTAAACGTATTAAGTCCATTTACTTATCCACTTATCTCTTGTATTTAACTGGAGCCGTCCTTCAAATTACAATAACATTTAATAGAGTGGAACGATTTTAATGAAACCAAGACTAAATGCACTCGAGGATATGCTTTATGATTTGGTAGGTGGTAGAGGCACGCTGAAGCTATTATTGGTGTCAGCATAAATGTGTCGGCTCGCCCCCGTTATTAGCACCCTACTCACAGAAACACACACGTCACCTAACAGTGCACGTATTGCTGCGTTTCGTTCGGTCAGTGAGAGCGCCGGATGCGCAACACACCCTCAGCCCCCTTCCAGATCAACACCGGAGGGCTAAGCATTTGCGACTCCTCTGGTGTAGCTGGTGTCTATGGACGGTGGTGATCACTTAACATCAGATGACCTGTTCGTTTAACCCCTATGAAAAAAAAACTTTGATCGTGATGTTTTATCTTTAACTCACTACTTTCGTAGTGTTGCGTATTCAAATCAAATAGACAGAATTTTTTTTCACAAAAATCTAAAAAATACAGACACGTTAGCTTTGCATTCTTACTATATGTATAGATAAACAGGTGCCTCTTTGCGATTTTCGAGAATTTAAATAGAAGTATATTTTTAATCAGAATTCTATTATTATAAAAATAAGCGTGTCATGACAAAGCAAATTGACACATATTAACATTCATATGAAAAGCTTAAACTTTAATGGATTTTTTTTGTCATTTTTAACAGCATTTTGCTGGTCAACAGTGAAAAAAGAATGTGTCGTTTTATTTGGAATATATATTTGATATATTTTATTTGTAGGGAACATGTAAGTTAAGAGCCGCAATGAAAAACTCATATGGACATAATATGCCTTATAAAATTTGGGTATTTCAAATAAATAATTTTAATCAAAAATTAAAAAAAAAACTTTTCGGTCCCACGGTTTGGAACAGCTATTGGTACTCTCAGAAACAGTAGTGTCCAGCGAATTCTTTCCGGAGGTTTCTAGACCATTTTGACTTTTTTTTTTTTTTTTCCTCGAACTGACTAGCACGTATTGCTGCGTTTCGTTCGGTCAGTGAGAGCGCCGGATGCACATCTCACCCTCTCCCCCCTTCCAGATCAACACCGGAGTGCTAAGCATTTGCGACTCCTCTGGTGTAGCTGGTGTCTATGGACGGTGGTGATCACTTAACATCACATGACCTGTTCGTTTGCCTCCTATGAAAAAAAAAAACTTTGATGGTGATGTTTTATCTTTAACTCACTACTTTAGTAGTGCTGCGTGTTCACATCAAACAGACAGATTTTTTTTCACAAAAATCTAAACAGTACAGACACGTTATCTTTGCATTCTTATTATATGTATATTGCGATTTTCGAGAATTTAAATAAACATAGAAGTATATTTTAATCAGAATTTTATTATTCAATGAATAAGCGTACCATGAAAAGCAATTTTTCAAGAAAATTCAAAGATTCGCAAAAAGATCTAAATCAATTGCAATCAAAATGTGCTATTTAAATATAATATCAAAAATCACAAATTGACACATAATATTCATATGAAAAACCTAAACTTTAACGGATTTTTTTGGCATTTTTAGCAGCATGTTGATGGTCAACAGTGAAAAAAGAATCTGTCGTTTTAGTTGGTATATTTTATTTGTAGGGAACATGTAAGTTAAGAGCCGCAATGAAAATTTGGTATTTAAAATAAATAATTTAAAACAAAAATTAAAAAAAAAATTCGTTCACAAGGTTTGGAACAGTTATTAGTACTCTCAGAAAGAGTAGTGACCAGCTATTTTTTTCTGGACGTTTCTCGACCATTTTGACACTAACGCCGTCTGTCATTGTCAAAGTAAGGTGACATGTTGCTATTTTAGATCATTCTACGTTGTTACGCCGAATATTTGCCAATAAAGTTTAAAACCTGTATTTGCCACGCTTGACATTGGCGGAAATGTCTACAAAGGGAGAGGCCACAATGAAAAAAAAGGGGAAAGTTGCACATAAATTATTTCATTTACTATAATTGAACTTTGGGACTTAGGTACTTCATTAATTTTTAGATTTAAAGACCGAAAAAGGATTTTCGTAGTAAGTTATTACTCTACATCATAGCATATTTCTAAGGACAACAATGAGACACACATGTAGACAGAAATGATATTACTTACCTTATGTTGGTGCATAGTTTTTTGTAGCATATAGAACAACACTTCTTTAGTCGCCTGCGCTTCTTGTTGCTGAGCTCGTCCGAGGACATTACCACCTGTTACCATATTCCTAGCTATTAAGTATTTAAAAAAAATGTCCAGTATATATATATATATATATATATATATATTGCTTACAATTAAATTATAGGTATCGGAAGTTATCAGAACAACGGACGGTGCGAGCAATTCATAAAATGAAATCTCTTGAGTGGTTAAAGGTTAACATTCACCCCTTTAATAACATTATTTGAGGGATGAAGGCGTTACTTTCAGAAGAATATTGAGTACTTAAGTGGATGTTAACTCCGCTCCGACTTCCGTCCGGAATTGATTGGCCACTACCACATCTCACTGTAACTACAAACGTTTGATTGTATTTTGGCGACGTAAACCTGAAAAAAATCAATCTGAAACCAGTAATTGAATATGCGAGGTATTAGATTGAATATTTTCAAGTTTTTTAGTTGCAATGAGAAGTGGTAGCGGACAAACACTTCCAAGCGGAAGTAGAAAGTATCGTCCACTTAAATACGCCCTAATATCAATTATTAATCATCCTTACTAATATCATAAATGCGAAAGTAACTCTGTCTGTCTGTCGCGCTTTCACACCAGAACTACTGAACCCATTTAAATGAAACTTGGTACACAGATACTCTAGAGCCTTATAAAGGAAATGCTTTTATGCGAAAAAATTGTTTTATGGAAAGGGGGATTAAAAATTATATGGAACTATCGTCATTTTTAGAGCTAAAACTTTGGATGTTATATTTAAGCCTGTTGATTCGATATTAATAAATATGACATTCGTAGTTTATAAAAGTTTTACCCTCAAGGTTTTAAAATAACTATAGGAAGGAAATTGAAAATTTTGTAAGATTTTAAAAATATTTCAGTGTTAGATAGCTCATTTATCGAGGAAGGCTATAAGCTATATATCATTACGGTTGGACCAATAAGAGGGGAGCACCAATGAAGAATGTTTAAAAATGGGTTTTTTTTTCTCCTTTTGGGAGCTTCCGCTGCGTGTTAGTTAGCCCAAAGTCATTATTGCTCGCGGACAAAGTCGCGAGCAGAAGCTAGTCGAATATATGTGTCATTACATTTTAAAATGAGCTAAATCCAATTTTAATCATTCATATAACATGTTTAATTGTTTTTAATGTTTCCAGTTTATATAGACCAAGAACGAAGTTCAAATTTTGCTGTTCATAAGGTTTTTAGTATTTTTTGTTAGGATCTTCATATTTTATATGTAAAAATTTTTTTTATACTACGATGGTGGCAATTAAGCCTGCGGGCCGCCTGATGTTAAGCAGTCACCGCACCTACGGACGCTTGCAACATCAGATGTGTCACATGCGCGCTGGCGACCCTAAAAAACGAACAGGCGGAGTCGCAAGTGCGTTGTCAGCCAGTATTTGGGAGAAAGGGGGGAAGGGGTAGGGGGTAAGAAGGGGAGGGGAAAAGAGAGGGAAAGGAGGTGGGCCTCCGGTACTCTCACTGACCGAACGAAACGCAACAATGCAAGCACTGTTACTTCACGTCGGTTTTCTATGAGAACCCTCTCATGGTACTACCCCGGGTGAGCCGACGCATTCATGCTGAAACCAGTAATTATTTCAGCGTGGCTCTACAAAATTTAAAGAGCTTGAAAAATAATGTTATATTTTATGAACAGCTAATATTGTATTTAACTCATTTTAAAATGTAACCACACATGTGTCTGCAAAAACTTATATAAGCTAGATTAAATAAATAAATAAATGGCATGATTTAATACCAGAAACAATCACAAGTTAACCATCCCATGTTTTAGGCTCAGTAAGACTAGTAACAGTTTTTTAGGTAATAGTGTTAGGTTTTACAACAAAGTCACAAAAGCAGATTACAAATTTACCAGACTGTAAGTTCAAGTGTTCATGACAAATGAGTTGTAATAAACAACTATTTTTAAGTTTAATATATTTTTATATAAATACTAGCTGACCCGCTCAACTTCGTCTGTTAATCGGTTACCTACTGGTTCCGTCGTGGTGGCCTAGTGGTTGGACCGGTGGAATATTATTTCGATTTCCGCAGGTTCAAACCCCGGCATGTACCGATGAATTTTTCGGAATTCGCGTACATTTACTAATTTAAATTGATAACGCTATCGGCTGACGGTGAAGGAAAACATCGTGAGGAAACCTGAACCTGGGAAATGTTCTTGTGGGCAAAACATAGAACTGTGGATTTCTAAGAGTTCGATTCGCCAACACGTCGTGGGCTGGCGTGGTGATTATGCCCACACCTTCCTTGGAGAAGAGGCCTATGGCCCTGCAGTGGGTCTCTTACAGGCTGATGATGACTGTTTCCAATTGTAGTTCTAAGCTCGAAAACTCTTGAAAAACCTAAAACCCGATTACAGCTTCCGCCACCGTTCCCAATTGTGAAACCAAACAATTCGGGGAATCACTCAAACACATACCTAGTTGGTTTAGTGAATGACTTACGGATTTGTGGAAAAAATCTCGATGGGACGATGGTAGCGCCATCTGTCATTCAGCAAGATCAATAATTTCGTTTAGTTTGGAATACGAACGACCGTTGAATCATTTGGATATTGTTCATACAAAAATATGTACTTAAAACGGGAATAAAAAATGGGAGGGTAGGGTTAGGTAGATGAAAATTTGGGGTTATAGGTATTTTAGATGGCGAACAAAAAAATTCAAAAAAGAAATCTAAAAATCTGGATAGGGACGTCCTAATCATGTATATAAAATATACTTTACGACCTATTGTCATACCTATCAAATACATATTTAAAATTTTATAAGAATCGGTCGAGCCGTTTCGGAGGAGTTCAACCACAAACATCGCGGCACAAGGATTTTTTATATATTAGCATATACGTCAAAAAAATAAATCAGATCGAGTTTCTTGCCAATTCCTCTCGATGACTGAATCGTTCGTCTAAACCGATGGCAGTACAATAGTTTTGACGTTCATAAGCATCAACTCTGGGCCTAAATGTAATC
Source organism: Antheraea pernyi (assembly GCA_015888305.1). NCBI lineage: Eukaryota > Metazoa > Arthropoda > Insecta > Lepidoptera > Saturniidae > Antheraea > Antheraea pernyi. Next base: position 133,447 of record MU159516.1, on the reverse strand, counting down.
AAGTATTTTTGACTACAATTTTGTTTGCTATTCAGTAATAATTTGGTAGATGGGTAACAGACATAGCGGGACTTACAAAAACACGCAAACAAACGGACAAAGAATGTAATTACCTCCCATATTACTGAAGACCCGTACAGCGACCGGCTCCAAGCCCGCTATACACTCGGCGTGAGCGCCGGAAGCCATCAGACCATCACATAACTGAATCAGCTGTAAAACAACAAATCATTTTTTTTTCACTCAATACTAAACTAGTCCTTGCACGCGATATCTCTTTAGTATCTATATTAATTACAAAACTCAAAAAAATGACATTTGTTTGTTTGAACGAATTAATCTTTGGAATTACAATTCAGAGAAATAAATAACCTGTTGCATTTTATAACCTACTAGCTTTTGCCCGCAACATTGCTCGTGTTTATATAATTGTTGTTCTCTATGCTCCAAACCAACTGTATACATAAATTAATGATAATCGATACAATAATTAACGTGTGAGAGCGTCAGCAAACAAACAAACTTACATTCGCATTCATAATATTAATTAGGATTTATTGAGAAAGTCTATACGTTACTTAATATCACGCTATGGTGATTAGCAACGGAGCAATTGTCATACAAAGTGTGGGTCAGAAAGTACGAGTCACACGAGAGCATACGCCGAGATGAGCCGAACTGTGAATGCCTATGATATTAAGGTTCCAAATCTGATTCAGTCATATCATGGGATTTGCTTAAGCTTACTTAACTGCAATGATAATTATCTAAAACGTTATATATCAAACATGAGTTAAACCGCGGTATACAGTTAGTAAATAAATGCATATTTACTTTCGGTATCTCGATGATCTGCTTCGTATGATGCCTGGAGGATGAGAGCTGCACCATAAACATCAGTATGCTATTCACTAGATCACAGCAATCGCTGAAATTGACAAACAATTCTGTTTTATTAGAAACCAGTCACTGTGACTCGTTTCCATCTCCTTCGAAGTTAGCCTTCTCTACATAACCTCTATACGCCTTCGAAATATGTGCAAACTTGTAACATTACTACGAACTATCTTTCTCGAGTTGCAGTAATTCATTGATACATTAAAAACTGTACTCTGGTGCTTTTTTTATAAACACTATTTTAAAGAATAACTTTGTCAAGAAATTGTCGAGAATCTCAGTCATTTTTGCAACGAATATGTAAAAAAAAAACAAACAATTAAATAGACGCATATTTATGAAAGGTGTAATATTCTCGAAGCCAGTGAAGACATGTGAAAAGATAAACCAAAATCCTTTCATCCTGCCTCATCCAATAGAAAGTAGTCGTAAAGATGGATAAGATTTTTTTAAATAACCGATGGATGTATGATGTTGCATAGTTTAATGATACTCCCATACATAAATGACGAAACTTCGTTGTCGCGCTAAAATTAACCACAAAAGTCAATCCGATAATATCCCATAAACTTCTTTGGCTTAAAAATATGTCTATAATGTCTTCCCACATCTGCATTTAGTGTGTGTGTGAGTGGGTTTTGTAGGTGGTAGAGGCACTCTGAAGCTATTACTGGTTTCAGCATGAATGAGTCGGCTCGCCCGCGGTCCCCACAGAAACACTGATGCCAACTAACATTGCTTGCATTGTTGCGTTTCGTTCTCCCTTCACCTCCCCCCCTCCCCCAAAACTCAGGCTGGCAACGCACTTGCGACTTCCCTGATGTTGCAAGTGTCTATGGACGGTGGTCATCACTTCACATTGGGTGACCCACCTGGTTGTTTGCCTCCTATAATATAAAAAAAGACCATAGACAAAACTTCGTACCTATCAGGCACGTATCCAAACTTTTGGTTTGGGGGGGACGAACATATACCTACTTCGTACTACACAGTGGTTATGATCCTGATTATTTTATGTCACGTCAGTTTACGGGGGGTGATAAATCCCAACTATCCCCCCCCCCTCTGTATACATGATTGGTATCGTACACCCAAGTATGGAAGTAGCATAAAATTAGCAATAACTCACGGTATCTCGTGTTGCTCGATCAAGTCCAGCTGCTTCAGAAGGAAACCGATGAAGATCTGATCGCTGTCGAGCATACAGTAGTTAACCCTCAGGGTCAGCAGCTGGTTGAGGAGATTCAGCACTTGGCATTGGAGGGGAATGTTGTTCTGCATCGTATAGCTCTGGTGGGCAAAAGTTAATTTATAGAAGACTAGCTGACCTGTGCCCACTTCGTTGAGCGGTAAACATTTAAAAAAAAAAAAAATGTTGTGACTTAAATATAAACATTAGACATATGCTTTCGCTGACTTTTTTGTAGGCGTTATCAAACTCTACAACTTTTCTCTGGAACTCATGGAAAGTTCTAAGAAGAGGACCACCACTTTGTTAGAACATTGAAATTAAAACAAGGCACTTGTAATATTAATTATTACTTACTCAACAATGGAAAAGAAAGAAAGAAGAACAATCGCCGAGTTCACGCGAATGAAGCCGCGGCCACAACATTTTAACTATAAAGCGAAATAACTCACCTTCAAAGCCTGTATCACGACCGGTTCGAACAGCCTTATATACCGCTCCAACTCCTTCTTATTCGTACTCCACTTCCTATCAGATTTGTTCTTCGCGAAGTTCTCCAGCGTGATGAGGAACTGCCTCTCATCAGCCATCCTCGGATTCTTCACATCCAACGACAACTTCTGACTCGCGTTCGAACTGATACTACTCCTTCTTGACCCTTTATCCAACTGGACGTGGTTTACCAGCAGAATGTCCTCGTAAAAACTGGCCTTTCCACCACCCTCGACCTTGTCGCTTATGCTCATGTAATCGCTGTACTGATTGATCATGTTCGTCCCGAATAGACATTTCAGGAGTTGGGTAACGCAGTAGACCGTGGAGTCAGCGCAAACTGGCATTATACCCTTAAGGTAATACAGAATCTCTTCTGTAACGCTGCCGATCTCTTTCTCTGTCGCCAGTTCTAATTGTATGGCTAAGCATTTGAGTGTTGTCGATAGGAATGTGTAGAAGATACTGCCTTTTGAATCTAGATTTATCTGGAAGTATATAAAAAATAAAAACAAATGAGTTGTTGCTAGGAGTTTCATCATATTATTTGATCCTATAAATATTGGTAATATTGGTGGCAATTTGCATGACACAACTTGGTTATGGTGCATAAGTAAAATCCTTACTAATATTATAACTACGAACATGAAACTGTTTGTTTGCTACACTTTTACGCCTTTCACTCAACCGATCATCATACATTTTTGCATGCAAGTTGTCACCGAACCTGAAAAGTATATAAAGTATTTTTTATCTAGAAAAAAATTACTAATCCCAATTTATAGACCAAATTTAAATTGACGGGGCAAAAGGTAGTTAATACTTTTAATTAATTACTAGTTAATAGTAATACCAACCTCTCATAGAAAACCGACGTGAAGTAACAGTGCTTGCATTGTTGCGTTTCGTTCGGTCGGTGAGAGCGCCGGAGGAATAATCAAGGACAATATCTACGTGAAATAATTTAAAATTGATTTCGAATCTTGGAGCATAGATAAACCAACAAAATAATAGATAATTTGTTCATAACTGCAAGAAAACACAACACCCATACACCTGAATACACACATACACAAACCATACAAACACACACACAACTCTCATACATTTTAGAAATTGGCCGATTTTGACAGTTTAAGGATACCACTTATATTTATGTACCTTTTACAATTAGTTTTAACTGTTTTATTTAATGTATATACATACATACGGACACACAACTGACCTTGTGATTAGAGTATGTAGCTCTCAGATTCTCGTAAAACCTCATATAGGAGGGTTCGTTATAGAAATGCCCGATAAAGTTCGCCTTCAGACTGTTCACTGGAGGCGGTGCCTTCTTACGGAGTGAACCTTTCTCGTCCAGTGTCTCATTCTGTGTACTGTTCTTGCGTACTGGTAGAGAATCTGATAAAAAAATATATTCTTGTGGTTGGACACAAGCGAGGTGTCCGAATCGATTGCGATCACCGTACACTCAGTTTAATACTAGAAGTGTGCGAATATTCCAATTAACGAATTATTCGATGACGAATCGAATAATTCGAATTGAATACGTGAACGATTGTGACGTCTGGAAATGACGCCCCTCTCTGTGCATCCACTAATAACGAATGTAAATATTTATGTTACTGTAAAAATATATGACATGAAAAGATAAACCAGATCAAATTTCTTGCCGGTTCTTCTCGTTGACTGGGTTGTTTTCCGAACCGGTAGTAGCTTTGACGTTCATAAGCGCCTTCTCAGGGCCTAAATTGAACAAAGGATATTTTGATTTTGAACATTCGAACCATTCCAATAATTCGGACTATACGAATATCTATTAATCGTGTAAAACATTTTAAAATTAAAAAAAAGAACTAAGCCATCATCATGACGTCACTGCCGTGCTGTAGAAACAAAAGAGTGGTTACACAAATCTCACCTTGTGTTTTTCTCCGAACAGGGCTACCCGGTAGCGCTATCCCGGTCTTATTGACGTGGACATTGGGGTTGACCTCCTCGATGAGGTGCACCAGCACGTTGAGCATCTTCAACGTAACCTGGAGGAACTTTTCGGCGAGGTGAGCGACCTTCGTTCCCGCGAGATGCGGCCACCTGTCGCGGACGACGTCCGAGTCGCGCTCGAATATGTCGCGGGTTGACGTCTTGTCACGCATTATATTGTGTATTTCCACTGGAATCAATCGCCAGATTTAATTTTTACTGTTGTTTAATTTTTACTTGCAATGACGTCAGCCAACACATGCTGAATTGTGCGCCAATGTAGCAATACCATGGTATAATTTTAACATTTTGTAACGTTTAATTTCTTCAATCTATCTTATGTTATAAATATATTTGTAACATTTTTTTCCCCTTATTGTATTGTCCGTGTATTTGCTATGATAAATATAATTTCTTTCTAACTTTCTTATAAAACAAAAATTTATAAACAAATATGGTTCGTGAAAGGATGCATATGTCGGCGACTACCCACGTTAGCGTGTCATTCGGTCACGTCTGTGTCCCTACTACTCGAATTGTTTCGGTATAAAAAGAACGGAGCGACCGCCGTTAAGGCCCCAAATGAAATCGGCTGAGTGCCTTAAGCGCTCGCCTTAGTAGTCCGGTGAAGCTGTAGAGGCCTCCAAAAAGGCCAATAGCGTAGTCAGTTCGAGAAAAAAAAAAGCCGTTAAGGCAATCTGGGCTCTGACGTCGTGCGGGATACTTGGTATACTGTGTGAGTCGCTTATCCTAGAATCTGGATAATTGATTTGTGCAGGCAAATTGGTTATTTGTAACTGATTAATTATTATTTTTAACTAATTAATTATTATTTCTAAATAATTAGTTATTATTTGTAACGAATTAATTATTATTTGTAACTAATTAATTATTTGATTATTTGTAAGTAATAATTAGTTACATACTGTTCCAAATAGTGTGAATTAACGGTAATTAATTATTATTTTATGTTGAGATATGACGATATCATTATATCGCCATCTTGACATCCTGTTTGCGTGACTATCCCCTCTACCCGGCATCTAAACTTGTTACAAAAGGAGATATGGGATAGTTTATTGAGTTACAAACGAGCAATATAAAATTGAGTCGGGTAAAGGGTCTTTCTTTGTTTTTAAACTTTTACCCATTCTTCAGCTATATGATGATAAATCGTTGTATGTTTTTACTCCTCCTTCTTATTATAACATTACTAGCACAAAACCCGCGGCTCCGCACGCGCTTTTTAAAAAATGTATTAAAATGTAAAATTGTGAGTGGATGTGTACATTACAGAAAAGCTTTATCAAAAACATTTGTAACTACGACACGCACGCCAACTGTAACATGTAACGTGTAAATTAGATATATGAATACAAATAGTATATCGAAAGGGTTGGGATTTATTATCAGCAACGTACCTGGAACTTCAACCTACTATATACCAAACTCAGTGCTCACTAACACTATGTAAGAAATTAAATCTTTTATTATGTAGGTATAATATGTCCGTATTGTCGATATACTTAAGTTATTCGTATACGTTGCTATAATCATTGAGTTATGTAGAGTTCCGATCGGACCGTCGACTGGAGCGGTTGTCCGTTTTGCTGCGCGCGCTAAGTTCGATTTTAATATTCGTGATTTAGTGACGTCAGTTATTGTGTTGTTTCGATCCGGCACACCTGCGCTGCACCTGCGTTCTTTTTCCTGGAACTGAGTGAGACCTTTCCTTTGTATTTATTTATTGCTTTATCTATTTCTTGGTATATTTATTTATTTACGTATTTCTTTAATTCTTCAGTGATTTATTTTTAAATTTATTTACTTTTGATTGTTTGTTTATTTAAGTAGTCTAATGTTATTTTTCCCCTGTCTCGCTCAGGTACTTATTTGCGTTGTTTTCCTATTTTGTTTAGTTTTAAACAGCTCCCTTTGATCCGGACTCGGGATAGTCCGTTAAATTCATTAAGGCGCGCCCCCCTGCCCCTCTGGCAGGGAGGTTTCACATGTTTTCCTCCGCTCCACTCCCCTCCTCAGGCTCCGGTATGGCTTCCGATCGAGAAGTCGGCCTCTTAGAGACCGAACTTATTAACCTCCGCGGTTTTATATCCAGCATCTGTCCTCGTCTCGTAGACGATTACGATGCGTACGCTGCGAAGCGTCGCACCGAGTTCCCTCACTCCTCC